>MU224878.1:922490-939838 GCA_018584345.1 Thuja plicata | reverse complement strand
AATATATAGTTTGATGCTAAATCGCTGATATGCAAACAAAAAACTCAAAACTGTAAACAAAAATCAGAAATCTATCTATATCATCTACTCCACAAGGCTGTGATCATCCATCTCAAGGTCTTCAGCTATGATGCTGTCTAGAAACTCATCACTCTCCAACTCAGGTTCCTCTGATGGTAGTATAACTAGGGGCAATTCATTAAGGCCATCTTGTTTGATTTATATCATAATGATAATATTATTAATAATTATTTATAACATTTATTTATAATTTTGATCCTCTTATTAATAATTATAATATCAATAACAGTATATTATTAATAATTAATAATTATGATATATTGTTAATAATAGATTATTAGTTATATAGTATTACTTATTATTATATTAATAAATAATATATTATATAATCCAATAACAATATATTATTATTTAATATTTAATATATTGTAATTTATTATTTGTTATATTAATATTTAATTATTTGAATTTTGTCCATTTAATATTTATTAAAAATGTTAAATCATAAATGGCCTTGCTAAAAAAACATCAAATAAGGGTCAAAATCATAAAATGACTTAATGTTGTATTTTAGATTTGTTTTTTAATTAGGAGACGTGGGGGAGACTTTATTTTTTGGAATCAGAGACTTCGATTCTTCAGGAGACTTCGCCATGAAGTCTTCGACCATTTTTGAAGACTCCAGAGACGCAAAAAGTCTCTGAGACGCGTTTAGAGGGGGGGAGACGGGTCTCCGGGTAACACTGCTGAGAAGTTGAGGAAAAAAGATGATGAGGTTAATAAGCTCAACATAGAGCTTAATGTTGCTCAGGAAACATTGGAGCACACACATCTCGCTCTTCAGGAAGCAAGAAATCAGATTGTTTCCACTAGTCAATACAGGGAACATGACGACAAAGAAGGTCTGAGTTCTTTTAGGAAGTGATTCAGGAACTTGATAGCATACAACAAACTTATGACTTGGATAACTGTCCCAAAAGATCAGAGAACAAATCTCTAGATCATCCATAACTTCTTTATGAGTGGAATAACTTTCAGTCAATTGACAATTTCTTGTTTGAGATGGATGCTGATTTGACATTTGATAATACTTTTTTTGAGCAAGATGAGGAAGATATTTCCAATCCCCATGACGAGGATGCAGTTGATTGCAGGATTTGGGACCCAGGTTCAGTTACTAGAGATGAGTCTTGGTCACCAGATTGGAGTAACGAGGTGAGTTCAGTTGTTGAGCAGTTTGGTTTCTACATCATCGGATCAGGATGGGCAGTTGTGACTTATTGCATGATGGGTGATACGCTTTTCCTTGCATTATCTCTCACTGATGGAGATATGTCTAGTATTGATGGCATCCAGGAGATAGCTGCCTTGTCACATTTGACAGATGGACATAATGCTGATTACAAATCAGCCTTCGATAGAGACTTGGTTTTCAGTTTGACCAAGGGGTACCTAAGGAGAGAAGACAGTGTTGACGAGTATCCCTCGATTCGTTCCCCTCTTCACACAGTTGGGACTCTACCACATTACCGTACTTATTTATCCAGTGCCTATGATAACTCTGTCATCATAGATTTTGAACATGATGATGACATTTGGGTAGAGTCTATTCAGTATGGGATGGATGGTAGGTTTGATACACTTCCCTTCATGACGAAGGAAGCCATGTCCTGCAGTTTTGGTAGTTTGCTTCTTCAGTACAGTTTTCGGTTTGGGCCACATATTAGAGGGACAATGTTGTGGCAATTGGACATTTTGGTCAATTCACTCATTATTGGCATGAATCGACATGATATTTTAGTCAGCTGGGGAGATGGGTGGCCCTTTTGTTTGTGGGACCTAGGAAGAACTTTCTTTTGGTTAGTGATAATTCAGGGAGCTAGTTGGCATAATGTTAGGTTCCCACCTTCATTTGACCTTAGTAGTGCTTGTGGTTTCAGTTGGAGTGAGGCTCTCAGTTGGATTAAGGATCTTCTCACAGATGATGGCAGCATAGGGCAGGTTGCTTCGACTGATCAGGCACATGGGGCGATTTGGGATCCCTACATTAGTATGATTAATGCATTGTTGCTGTGTGGTCTTGATGAGTGGCTTCACAAGTTTGGACTTGTTGTTTGTGTCAGTTTGGCACAATAGTTTGGTGTAGCAGCTTCCTTGAGGTTGGTATGGGATTCAGGCATTGTGTGCACAACATTCAGATACTGATTGCTTGAGGGCAAGCAATCTCCGAGAAGGGAGGATTTGTAATGTCCCCTTTTTGGGCACATTATTTCCGTTGCATCGTTAGCCATTTTATCTTGGCTCGACAGGCTAACCAGGGCTTGACTGGGGTCAGTATGATATTTGGCCTAGGGAATTCCAATTTCAGGCCAATCAGAGTAGTTTCCGCAGGGTTTCTAGATACTTACTATTTATACTAAGTCGACAGAGTTTAGTCTTCGTGGCATTTTAGTATTGGACTTAGAGCGTATCGCCGAGAGCTTTCCAGCAAGCTATCACACGTCATCTTCTGAGTTCATTTGGTCATCCATTTTAATGCCAGAAGATTTCATACTTTATTATTAAAAGGATCTATTACTTTAAAGTGACAAAAAGTGGGAATATGAAAAGACAGAGAAGGGAAATTGAAGGGTCACAGCTGTTGCTTTAAAAGAAGGAATGGAGACTCATTTGAGATATGCTTAGTTTATGAATTCATTTTCTCTTGGAGAATCTAGAGAGTTTCCAGCTTTCAATTCTGAAACCTGAGGACGGAAACCTTCAGGCTTTATCGGTGGATTGGACGGAAACCCAGTTCATCTTTGCTGTGGATTTGCGACGGAGTTCACCATTGCACTTCCAGGTTCTTGTCATTTGATATTATTGTTGAATACTGTAGTTCAGATTTTGGATTATTGAAATCCCATTGTTATTGTATTGCTGTTGTATAATGCAATAATATTTGCTGAGGGTTTTATTGGAACATATTGCTGGTTATTTGTTGTGAATCAATGGTTTATTTGCATGAATGTATTTATTTAAATCTTCTGAGTTATATTTGAGGAAATTTGGGAAAATACCCGATTCGGGATATTTCATCCCCATCCTTAAAAGGTTAGCTTTCTTCCTTATTTCTTTATTATGGTTATATTGTTATTATGGCTCTCAGATTTTTGCCATGGCTCGAGAAGGTCATTTATTGACCCTGCATAGTTAATCTAGATACTACATGAATATTATTGCATGGTATTTTGTAGGAAAGCTCTTAGAAAATGCTTTACAATGTTTTAAACATCAAGCCACTTCGATGCCTATAATTCCCTTAAAATCTCTGTAGATTTGGTAACATTATGGTTTCCAAATTGTCATGGAGTTCTTGTACCATCAAATGATTCATAGCATATCATTACGTTGAGCAGATTATTTTGATGGCACCCTTATGCCGGCTCTAGCTTCATCTTATTGTATTCATTTTCTTGTGGAAAAATAGTGAAATTTCCATAAATACATCACAGATAATGCTTTTTTTTTGTAGGGATATCAATGCACTTCAGTGCTGCTTTTATCTATTTCCTTTACTCCCTGCATTCACAGGCAATGCTTGACAGCAAAGAATCCCATTTCAGGAAGGATAGGCTGCAACCAGTGGTGTCACTTTTTTGATAAGACTGAATGAGTACCTTGAGAAATCCTAAGCTTTTTGAACAGAACACGATGTCTGCTTGTCATCTTATGCCTAGTACATGCATGATCTTCAAAGCAGTTTTTTGTGCTCAATGCTACATTATTCTTTTATTATTTAACTTTATAATCTTGTTTTTTTGCTGAGAAATAATATTGATCATGACCACATCTTCATGCATTCAAATATGGGAATCCTTTAAAAAGGTTTCATAGAATCATGTATCTGATAACATGTTTGAACTCCAATATGTAATCTTTGTCTATTTGATTTAAGAACAATGAAGATCTTTTCAAGAGTTGGATTATTTTAAGTGGTATTCTATGTATTGTTTTGTCTGAATCTATACTCTGCTTTTCAGTTTTATTTCATAAAGAAATATTTGCACGATTTGATCAGTTTTACTAGTATTTTTCTTTCAGTAAAATTGATCCTTGCATACAAAAATTAAGGTTACTAAATATAAATTAGTCATATAAGCAACTGCCCTTTCAAACCCAAATGGTTTATTTGATGCTATTGATCTTTGAATATGATGTTTTTATGGCAGAACTATACAATTTGAGGAGTTAGGGAGAGTAGGTGGTGAATTGCTTTCAAGGTTTCATCAGGAACTTGGTTAGTTCAACAAGCAAATTATTTTTTACGGTTTTTATCATTTCTATTATGAACTGCTTTTTTGACACATACAAACACACCTTTTGTTGGCAATATGCTGTGAAGTTGCTAAAACGACTTAGTTGTTCGCTTAATAGACACAAGTCAAACTTCTGGTTCTCCACTAAATCTTTGACTCTGGGCATTGGAATCATTAAGTGTTGCTAAATGAAGCTTAGCTAAATTATGCGGCTTTCAGACTTTTTCTATAAAGTTGATTTTTCTTCCGAGTTCATATAATTTTTTTCATTTTTTCATTTTTTTCTTGAGTGTTTTTTTTCTGAACTTATGTGATCTAAATCTACTTGTCCATGCAAGTGAATAAACACTAGGTACAATTGATTCCGCATTTTCCATGTGACTGAGGACTGCCCATACTTGTGCCTTAATCACTGCTAGGTCAGGAATTTGCCCTTGAATTTCCATAACCTTCTCCATCAGCGCACATCAATCTCCTTGACATATTTATTTCTCCTCCATCGTAACCTTGTCGGAGTATAGGTTGAGAGATACAACTACTGATGCTGAATCTTCTCTTTTCCTGTTCTTTGGAACCTTAGCAATCAATTGCTCTATGACTACAGTAATTGTTTTATTCCCTTCTTTTCGGAATAATGAATCTTCATTTCAATGATAGGTGCTCTAATCATTAGCATGCCAATGTTCTCATCTTTCTGTTTTCCCAACTCTAAAGCTTATTTGCAATTATAAGATGGACCTTCTAAATTATTTGTTCCAACAAAAGCTTGTGACTGATATATTTGACCTAACATACTGATAGGAATTTGAAACTTAGAAAAAATGAGGAATTGAAAGGAATACAAAAAAACATACTTAATGGGCAAAGGGAATGGAAACCTCACTAGTGAATTTTTTATTGAACTTTGGACATTTTGTGAGTCACTTTCCATCATTTAGTGAGTATTCATTTGCACACCACTTGTGGTTTTGTGACTTCTTGTTGCCATATCTTGTTGGAACATAATGTTATTAGAGGTCATACCCTTATATATTATAAGGCTTATTAAGCATATCACATTAAAAATAATTATAGTCTAATAACTATTATATTATTGATTATTCATAAATGGTAGTTTTGAACAGATGCGACTAATACTTGTTCAGGTATTTGGACACCCCTTCTCCTATATATAAGGAGTTTCCCTCTCATTAAGAGAGCATGGATTTGAAGTTTTATAGTGAATTCTATCACTATGCACATGTGGTATTATTGGCCTTGAGGAAGTGAGGGGAAGTGTTTCTTACGTTAAGTCTATATTGTAATATACAGTTTTTTAAGTGTTTCTCCACGTATATATTGTGTAATGTGTTGAATTTATGTATTACGTGATTCTCATTTTATTTATTTTATATTTATTTGCGATGATTAGTAAACTAAGATCCTAATTTGTAACATGGTAACAGAGCAATTTAGGATATGCTAATAGTTCTAGAGAACTTTCCTAATAAATATAATGGTTGTTTTCACTAAATTTCTCTCTTCCTTTTCTCTTATTTTGCTATTACTAACCCCTATAACTTATGTAGACTCAAATGCATTACACTATTTCTATGTAAACAATACAAAAACTTCCATGGTATCTGTAAACATGCTCTCATGTGGAAGTTGCATCATAACATATTACATCCTAAATTTAATGAATATCATGCTCTACAATGTTAATACTCAAATAGGGTGCCATACCCAATAAATGTTGATGTCAGACCTATTACATTCGAACCTCACTTATAGAATGCTATGTTGGTGGACAGTGGAAAGCCACATATTTCATCTCTAAAAGGTACAAACCTTGATTAATACAGTGACAACTCATACTTTTTATACCTAGTTGTTTTTTTAGCTTTCGTGCTTTCCTTTCTCATTTCTTACCATGTGATATTTAGGGAAATGAGATACTAGGTCTATCAATGCAAACTAAAGATCTCAAAGTCGTTTGCATAACATTGGAACACGGATAAGGTTAGCTATGTTGATTTTCCATACCATAAATGAAGATAAGCAACAAAGAAAATAAATGAACAATAAGACAACAAATTATCCTGGGAAAACCCTCCAACTTGAGGGAGAAAAACCCATCCACAAATATATCACTTATATAATGAATGCGCAAAAGTCCAAAATACAATATGCCTAAACACAAGGCTCAAACTGAAGTGATGATGAACAACACTCCTATCATCTGTAGACAATGGTAGATACTACATTTGTACCAATATTAAGAAACACAAGATATCAATCTGAATTATATTCGAATTCCTTCTTGAAGTATATAAACTTGTCTTGACCCGTCATTGTCTTGACTCTTCAATGTCTTGACCCTTCAAAGTGAGGACCCTTCATTGTCTTCAATAAAAAATAGATTATTTATATTTCAAATTTAGGAAAGAAAGATAGCTCCTGACGCTATAGCATCAACACTCGCTCTTAGCTAGGGAGGTATTATTCCAGATATCCCTGTTATGGAGTCTCTCAATATGACACAATGACTACACCCATTTGTGGATAAGAGTTTAGCATAGAATCTCTCAATGTGATAACGTCATGGAGTCACTCTATATGACATCCACCATGGCTACTCCCATGTGTGGAAAGAAGCATATACACAAGTGTCCATCATAGAATCACTCAACGTGATGTCGTTATGGAGTCTCTCAACATGACGTCCACCATGGCTACTCCCATGAGCAGGAAGAAGCATATACACAAGTGCCCATCACGGAATCACTCAACGTGATGTCGTCATGGAGACTCTCAACATGACGTCCACCATGGCTACTCCCACGAGTGGAAAGAGCAATATCTCTCAAGGGCTTTTACCTCATATTTCTCTGTCTCAAAGAAATATGCATTTCAGCACAGTCACGTTGTAAGGATCATTGATGTTGAGACTCCCTCTCAGCAAGGGCAGTATTCTCACACTAGAATGATAGAGAGCTTCACACCACTTTGATTATCACAATAAATTACAGTTGACCACACTGCTTCTCGAGCTTGTTGATCCTCTGCAAAGGACTTGGCACTCTCCATCTACCGCTTAAGCTCCCTCTGAATCTTCTTGAGCCTAAAGAAATCGTCCCTCTTTAGCTCATCAAGCTCTCCCTTTATGTACTTAATAGTATTCTCCAGTCTCGACTTCATCACATTCTCTAGCGCATTAACCCTTTGATTGGTCGCCTTGATGGCCTTTGGTTCGAATCCCTTCCTTTGACTCCGCGCGAATGAGATGGTTATGAATGTATTCAAATGTTAGTTTAT
Organism: Thuja plicata; assembly: GCA_018584345.1. Classification (NCBI taxonomy): domain Eukaryota; kingdom Viridiplantae; phylum Streptophyta; class Pinopsida; order Cupressales; family Cupressaceae; genus Thuja; species Thuja plicata. Next base: position 932,222 of record MU224878.1, on the reverse strand, counting down.
CTCTAACCGGATATGAAGGAAGAGTCGCTGTAGAGTATTTGCACACCCGAACCAGGCAATATACTGGACATGCTTTGTCCAATGCAAAGAAAGAACCCATAGATTGCAATCACATCCAGATACAAGCCCACCGTTTGAAAATTCTTGCCCAGAACTCACACAAGATGAATATTCAGTGTCTCTGCTGATGAGACCTGGCTTCCATCTCCAGTAGCTGATACAATAGTAAACACAACGCACATGCCCAATGAGGTGACTCTCTTGATTCTACCAAGGTTTCCTTAATAATGCCGGCTCAATAAATCTGGAGTTATACCACTGTAGTGACTCTGCAAATATATAATTTCCAATTGCAAACATTAGAAAGTCTGGGCGATAAATATTAAAATATCAAACCTAATAATAGAAGGCAACTTCCATTAGAATATGCGGGCAAAACATCAAATAATAACAATTGCACATAATCTCATTACTTCACAATGATAATATTGACCTATGACAACTGTAATCTTTTATACTTCTTTCAATTATCCCATGGGTAATAATAAACTCACATAATCTCGTCATAGATCTATCCACGGACCTATAATACTCGTAAAACTCTCAAAGCAGTCACAATATTAGATTTGATAATAGGACTTATTTGCAAATTTGTTCAGCAAGAGACCCAATATACTGGAACAGAGGAATTGGATACAACCTTGCCGGACCCACTTTAGGATCAACTCCGGAATTTCAAACGTTGGAAGAAGAAACGCCACCAACTCTTAGCAAGCTGCTGTCGATTATACGTTAGCTTACTCAAAGCCCAATTTCACCACACGCGGAGATAACAGCTACGAACGGCTAAGAAACTCCAGATTCTCTTTCTTGATCAGCAAAGATGTTTTGGTATAGGACCTGAAATAAATGTTTGCAGACCATTATTTTGAGAAGCCCAAATTTGGGTTGGTTTGTGCTACACTTAGAATATTCTCTGATCGCATGCCAAAGACAAAGTACACTCAAACTGTCCCGAGTCAGCAATATTCAATATTGAATAGTAAGCACACAACAATAAGTGCTTCCACACAAAGAATGAACAGCAAAGAACTCAAGCCTTCCAACTCCCCAAGTTCAAACAACAATTGCATTTTCTCATGCTAACTTCTTCCTTCTCCCAATGTTCTCACTTGAATGATAGTGGTGAATCTGAAACACATAGCTCATGAGGAATACCCATAAGTTCTTCCGATTTGCTCACATGCTCTCCTTCACTAATAAAGGGAAGGTTCCAACAACAACAACAAACCATCTTGATGGCCTGCAATGATTTTGCATCTTTCGCCTTCATCTCCTTGTTCAAAATGCCTGATGCAAATAATGGGAAAGCACCCATAAACAAGCTTTGGGCTTGATGCTTGCATTCACCACAACTGTCACGTACTCCTAGCCAGGCACAATGAAATATTCAAGTTCCATTAAATCAAATACTAACTTTAGCAATAACTATAACAGGAAGTTTTCGAGCTCATAAAGATATAGCCGACAATGCATGAAGATTCTAGACAAAACAATTTGCTATGTGAATGTTACTGCTCCTCAGGAATACCAAATGTTTTCACCAATACTCGACAATGTGATGCATCTGAGATGTTACGCAACACGAAGATTTCACGCCTAAAACTCCTGATGTGATTATTGCAAGCTTAAAGAATTCTCACCATTTCAAATAAATTCTCCATGCTCCTAGAACATCATCAATATGAAAGTTCTATTTGTAACAAAATATATAGCAGTCTTCAGATGAGAAGAAGGAAACTTTACAAATTCAAAGGTTGGTCTGACAAATATTTATCCAAGTTTACAAATATACTATGATATAATCGCCTCATAAAAATAATAATATCAAAACTTATGAATCAACCAAATAGTACTAGGATCCACCAGTCTTCAGCAATTGTAATATAACAAAATATATATTTGCAATCAGATGAGAAGAAGAGAAGAAGACTTCACTGCTTGAACCAACTTTGATACCATGTTGATTTTTCATATCAGAAATGAAGATAAGCAGCAAAGAAAATAAATGAACAATAAGACCCAACAAACTATCCTGGGAAAACCCTCCAACTTGAGGGAGAGAAACCCAGTCACAAATATATCACTTATATAATGAATGTGCATAAGTCTGACATACAATATGCCTAAACACAAGGCTCAAACTAAAGTGATGATGAACAACACTCCTATCATCTGCAGACAATAGTAAATACTACATTTGTATCAATGTTAAGAAACACAAGATATCGATCTGAATTATATGCGAATTTCTTCTTGAAGTATATAAACTTGTCTTGACCCTTCATTATCTTGACTCTTCAATGTCTTGACTACTATGTTACCCTAGGCTTCCGGGACGAGGGTACGGGGGGACAGGGAAACGGGTTTTCGGGACAGATTTTTTTTCACGGGTGCAGTGGACGACAATGGGGATGACTATATAAAAAATAGGAAATTTTTAAATATATAGGGAAATTTTAAATATTCACATGAGAACATGGATAAAGCATGCTTATATACATTATAGAACCTTAACATATAACGTTTGTGTTAAATAATTTAAATTGAGAGTTCACATGAGAGTGGAAGTCAAACAAATTATCAAAACTCAAACATTATTTAAACTAATTTTTTGGGACAGCTAGGGGACGGGTTTCTAAGTTTCCACAACGTCTCCGATTCCGGGATGGGTCAAATTATGTTGGACACGCGTCCTCGAGTAACAATGCTCTTCAACGTCGTGACCCTTTAAAGTGAGGACCCTTCGTTGTCTTCAATAAAAAATAGATTATTTATATTTCAAATTTAGGAAAGAAAGATAGCTAGAGTCTTGGAAGGAGAGCTAAGCATTGGGATTTTGTTCCTTTGTTGCAAGAGAGATGAAGTTGTGAAGTGTATGTAGCAAAGGCCAGATAGTCGTATGATTGGGCACGTTTAGATCACATTAGTACAAGTAGCAAAGGCTAGATAGTTGTATGATAGGGCAAGAGATTTTGATAGTGCTGGTACGAGTAGTAATGCTACATGGCTATTCAATAGGGCGAGAGGTTTACGCCGGTATGGGTAGCAATGCTAGATCGTTGTACAATAGGGCGAAAGATTATTGATAGGCGGATTAGCACCCACAAAGGCAGATAAAATAGATAGTGGATTGGGCCCCACAAAGACATACAATAGTTAATTTTTTTTGAGTTGTTAGAAAATGCAAATGATATAGAGATAATAGCCCCCCCTTAGTGGAATGTGTTGTGCAAAGGCGAACACAATTCATTCTAAGGAGACAAAAGATATTATGGCATGTCAATATGGCTAGATGTTTCCATGGACTGTCACCCCACAGTAGGTGATGCATGATATCCACAACGTCAAAACAGGTGAGTAGAGATAGGGGGATTTGAATATTCGGCAGCGAAACCCATAGTAGTGAAAAGATTTTTAGTATATAACTGCATATGGTATCTCATCATAGTGTCTAGGTTTTCAGATGTGAAGAAGAGCACATGAAGATAAAGGAAAAAAATAAAAATTCAGATCAACATGGAAAAAGGCTTAAATGCCTCCAACACTTTGCATAGTACCCGAATGTCGAAAGTCAATATATGACAAATAGAAGTTTACGACACATAACCTTTGTTTCCAAGTACCGACAAAGTAATTTGGGCCCTCAGAGGGGAACAATATTAAAAGACAAGCGTGGGGGAACACAAACAGGCACACTTTAATCTATAAATGAAGAAACGGGAACTAGCTTAGAGTTCCTCCACTAACAAGTGCTTGTCCTCCCAATCTTTATCATATAGGGAGGGAGGTCGAGATTGAAGAGGAATGACTGCTAAGACAGCACCAAGCGCCTCACCAATAGCCAAAGCTAAGGATGATGCTGCCTTGACTTATTCATCCAAAAGCTCCATTGAGGCAAGTTGGAGGGATCATGTGAAGATTGTCGTCAACGTTGGAATATCCTCAAGTGAATCGAACATGCACCCCTCGTAAGATGCTTGTGATTCAACTTGAGGCAAGACATGAGCCACATCCTCGACCTCTGTGAAAGGGGTGGTAACAAATTTGGGAGAAGACAAAGCCTTCTCCACAACAAGCACACATTCAGATGGAGGATCTGTTGGATTAGATTTTCGACAACAGAACTTGAGCACTTGGCCCTACTTAAACTTTCATTTGAAGGATGGAGGAGATACCCTTCGATCCATTGTAGTGGGCCTGAGAACCTCAAGAAAGTTGGAATGGCCATCAACAAATGGTGCGGGTTGGGCAGACATGAGTGCACAAGACACCACCTCTGTATGCAACATGTTGATGGGTTTAGGGAACAAAGGGATATTAGGGAGTGGTGAGCGGGGATTCTTGGGTTGGAGAGATGAAAATCTGGACCTACTCAACGCGAGGCCCAATAGTCACCCCTGGAGCAATAAGAAGCGAAACTAAGGATGTGACTAGACGGGATGCAAATGCAGGAGCAGGAGAAGATGTAAGCGACACAGACACAAGAACTGATGACTTAGTCTCTGCCTTCGCAGTGGCCTCATGCTCCAAGGCCCTAGTTGGTTGACGACACTTATGCTCGTGCGTAAGCTGGTTTCGAAAAAGGTGTGCACTAGGATGAGAAACTTGTGAAGGCTTGGTAACATCCTACTTCATTGGGGAGGCCGTTGATGCCATGACCGACAGAGAAGAGGGCCCTACCGATGAAGTAGGAGGTGCTATCGATAGGCTAGCTGCAGATTCAGTCTCCGGTGCTCTTCCTTGTTTTGCTTTAGGAGTGGTTGGAGGAATATGGGACGCCCTTGGAGGTTGGGAGGCAGGTGCCAAAGGAGATGGATGAGCTCGCCGTGACTTCTTATCCTTACTGTAGATGGTAGGGCGTGGGATGTCTGCGAGGATAGGTAGCTTGAACTGTGGGTGAGCCTTAGACTTTTGTAGCATTGGTGCCTTTCCCTTGTGTGCCAGGTGCAATTGCAAGAATACAAGACATCGCTGGAGGTTGTGAAGTCCTCAGCGACATGAAGGCTTCCCTTGAGAAACATGGAGGGGGAGAAGATAATGACGCAGAAGGTTTCACGTTGGCTCACCAAAATGTCGAGAAGGGAATTTGCCACCCTAAGGATTCATGAAATCCCAAGGAGCGAATTGACTGTTGTGCCAACTCACTAAACTAGCACTTTGGTGAGCTAGGATGATCAATTAATTAACTTAGATTTAAGATTTAGATGGACGAAAATCAAAGTAAAGAAACAAAAATAACTATATGCTATGAATTGATAAAAATATTTTGATCTCTGGAAATGAAAGACCAAACACTCAAGACCAATAGTAAAGTTTGCAAGCTCACTGTCTTGGATGCCTGCACAAGTCTAGGACTACAATGTGGATTTGGGATGGCAATGTGCCGTGCATGCATCCTATACAAAGAGGGTATAGAATTCAGAACTAGAAAAGTACGAGAGCTGGGTTTAAGCTAACAAGACTAAAACCAGGAAAGATGCTAATAACAAAATGCAATTAACAAGATGAAACTACTATTCTAAAGAGGGGAGAAAGAATACCTCAGTAAAGGAGGTAGAAGAATCCCAATACCGTTGTGTCGCTTCCTCCAAAATTTGCACAAAAGACAAAAAGAAAAATGTTGGGGCTGTTGGTTTAGAGGCCTATCGAAGTTAGAGCCCTATTTTGGTATTTCCACCTCCACGGAAAGCCAAGATATGATAGTGGATAACCAATAAAATGATAAACGATAATATCAAAATAGAGATTGATAAGTGCTATGATATGCTAAATCAAAATGAATGTAAACGAGGGTGAGATTACTCCCCTTCGAAGCCACAAAGTTGAAGCTTTATGGAATGAAGGTGAGAGTGAGCTTGCATGCGTAAAGGAGAGTGTCATGGTTGCAACACAAAGGATACGATAAGTTGTAAAACCTGTCAACAATGGTGGATGGAGAGCTCAAGAGAACGATTGAAATGTTCAAAAGGTGTGTGAAATCAATTTGAATGACTAAGAAAGGGAAAATGAGGCCAAAAATGGAGTTCAAACATATGGCTGACAGATTGTCAACGTCGGTGGATAGTGCAATGAGGCATTACACTGCCAAAAACAACAGGTATAATGTCTCAACAACCACTTGCTGGTCTACAAATTTGTAGGACGAGTGCGCCAAACGAACGTCTCTATTGCGTGCATGCATCCTAAGCCAAACAAGCCGTGTGGTCAAGAATTTGGACAAGGTAGATGACAAGGTGGGTGGGGTGATATGGAGACTTGGGTGGAATTCGATTTTCGGCCAAAGTGGAGACATGCAATGAAGAGTTACACAAGGTGTAATATATGACATTACACTTGGTTACAACACGCTCAAACCTTATCCATATAGCTTCCTACTAGGTTACCTTGATAAATATCTTGCAGTGACTGCTAAAATTTATAGAATACATAGAGAGATGTTAAAGAATAGAAAGCAAGCATTTCGTGAAATCCTTTGAAGACCTTCGAGAAAAGTCGGACCTGGTATAAAGAAAAGTGGATTAAGTAATGCCAAAGCCAAGAAGTTTCATACCAGGGTACCCACTAGTAACTACAAGTCTATAAGCATTGCCATCACCATAAATCCTATAGTAATTGGGACAAAATTGGACATTTTCATCGTGATTCCTGCAAGTTCATTGATGAACACCTAATGTGAGAGTATGGTTGCAAACAAATAATTCATAGACATCATAAATAATTGTGTTATGTATCATATAAGTAAGTATCTAAAGTTGGTTTTTAGATTCTCCATAATGGTTTTTTCTTGAGATCATATAATTTTTAAAGTAAATACATGTTTACAAATAATTCAAGTATGAATTGATATGTTGTATACTTGTTAAACATTATAGTTAATAGGAATCTTTAACTAATAAGTTAGGCATGATATTTATAAACTTCCACTTGTAAAGGTTTTGTATTATACAAGACCTACATATACTATGTAAAGAGCTTGGGGTATGCTAGCTTGAGGACTCTTGAGCTCCAATAAAAACTTTTCAAGACCTCATAAAAAGCATCATTTTCAAAATACTAGAATTATAAACTATGAGAAGAATTTTATATAGTCCATAATACATGTTCTTCATTTTGGCATATATTTGTATCCTTGTTCATCATTGTCAAATAAGACCCATGTTATCAGGGTACTCCATGTTTTATTTTATAGAAATTCATAGGCGATACATACAATTAAAATTAAGGGGGAGTGTTAGAGCATAATGTTATTAGGGGTCATACCCTTATAATATATACACACACACATATGCATTTGTACATAATACATATATATATGTGCGTGTGCGTGTGTTGTTCTAACGTAAGGCTATACAACCTTATATATTGTATGCTTTGTTAAGCATGTTCAATTTAAAATAATTATAGCTATTAGATTATTGATTATTCATAAATAGTAATTTTAACTAGGCGGGACTAAAACTCCCCTGGGTATTCGACCACCCTATAATGTCCCCTTTTTAGCTCACCAAGGTCAGTGGTTGGGATTAGCCCATCAATGACCCTCGTAGGCTAATTCAGATGGATAGAGGGTCTCAGTTGGCAAAGCTAGAGGCCAATTTGCATTCCAGAGGTCATGAATGTTCAAGATTGCTCTTCATTTGGGTCAGATTGGCACACTTACTATTTATAGTAAGTGTTTATTTTGGGAAAGTCAGGGTTACTATCTTTAGCAGGGCACCTGAATAGTTTGGTAGCAGTATGGAGTTGTGGTGACATTGATAGAGCCTTCAGTCTGAGACTTACTATTTATAGTAAGTCAGATTGCCATGTTGCTACTTTTAGCAGTGCACCTGGCCTTGGTGCAAGCAAAGTTATTCAATTGTCCGACTTTGGATAAATCTATTGGCTCAAGATTAAGGCGTTAATTATTAATAAAGTATCCGTTCATTAATAAAGTATACTTTGTTAATAATTAAATATTAATGGGCTAATATAAAGTCATAAGTGTAATTGGGGCCAAAGTTATTAATAAAGTGCATTATCAATCTTATATGATTTGTTGCCTAAGACCAAGGCATTTAATGATGAATTAATAAGTCAATCTTGCATCTAAAAAACAAATATATTAATTCATTAATGAATCTTCTTGAAAACACCATTTGGGTCGAACCCTTATGAGAAAATATAAAAAGGGATTTGAGAAGAATGAAGGCACCATTGTGAATTGTTCGATTTGTTTGCATTTGGTGAAGACTCTGAGAAACTTCCAAGGGTTTCAGAATTGGCTTGGGAATTGAGAATTCTATAGGCGTTTTCAACACTTTGAGTTGGTAAAATACCCAGTGAGATTGTCCATAGGCGTTGGTCTTATTCAGAGACCAAGAATGCATTAATTGTTTGCAATGGTTGGGGTTTGAATGCTTTTTATTTCCATAGAGCAGATTGTAGAGGCTGGAGAATTTATTAATTACAGATCACAGCTAGAGTATAGACCTGCGTTTGGGAATTGGTGGCAGCCGAAGGTCATTAAGGGCCCACGTGAATACAGAAATTGGTGACATTAGGGCCCAAGAAGGCATGTTTTGGGCTGTTAGTGCCTTACACTTCAACTTCTAGCTTTGGCATCAAAGATCAGAGGGTTTCAGATTTGCAGCGTTTCTTATTTGAATACTTCAATACCTGCGTTTACTTTCTAGGTTCCAGCATTTGCATTTGTAATTCTATATGCATGAAAAGTTTTTGTAAATATTATCATTTGGTGATTTAATAGATTAAGGTTACTTTATGCAAAGTCTGCTAGCTAGTTTGTATTCCCAGCATTGTTATTTCAAATATTGTCAAAAAATCCAAGAAAATCATAAAATCTGAAAACACACAAAAAAACTTATAAAATTTGCAAAAACAATATTCTCAATTGATAGTGAAACAGAGGTAGAACCATTGGGGTTCTTACACACCCCTTTTATATTTAAGGAGTTTCCCTCTCATTAAGAGAGTGTGAATTTGGAGATTTATGGTGAATTCTATCACTGTGCACATGAGGTATTATTGGCATGTGGAAGTAAGAAGTGTTTCATAGGTTGGCTCTATGTTTTAGACTTCTAATAGACCATTATGTAAGTGTTTTATATTGAAATGATGCTTAATGGGTTTTTTTCACTTGGAAGGGTTTTCCTGTAATTTATTTAATTTGTGTATCTTGTAATTCTCATTTTATTTGTTTTATATTTATCTATAACGATTAGTAATCTGAGATCCTAATTATTAACACATATTTATGCCGTAGGCGTTTCCCTCTTGGAAAGCCCTGGCCTATTTTTTAGCATCTATGGTTGTGAGTGTACGAGAGGCCAATGACTACCATTGAAGTCATCTGGCCTGTTCGTCCCTTTCGCCAGCTGTCCGCCCCCAGCTGTCCAATTAAGTACTTAAATTCTAACAACACTACTGACATTCGCAGCTGTTTGTCAGAAGATTCAAGTAGGATTTATTTGATAAAAATTGGTGCTTTTAGTTTCAAAGCATGGACAGAATCGGGTGTGGGTTTTTACCACCGACTGCAATCAATGGCGATACCACCAATAATGATTTCCATAATTATACCAGTGCAGATTCCTCCTTCCAGCATTCTTTCTCTGATCTCAAAAATTATAGTGGTATAGACTATATAAACCCAAATATCAATTGTAG
>MU224878.1:880967-905528 GCA_018584345.1 Thuja plicata | reverse complement strand
ATGTCCCATGAAGGGACATGTCTCTCCTAGCCTCATTCCTAATATAAATGAAAGAGAGATTGTTGCATTTGGAAAACACATACAAAATAGAGTGCTATTACATTTGCAGCTATCCTAATACTTAACAACTCCAAGTGTCCATGTTGAATGATATATGTACCAACTTGGGGATTCATCACATAATGCCTTCATTAGTCATTATTAGGCATGTGCAAATGATTAAAGCAGTTAATAATTTGATGAGTTGATTAATGAAAAGTGCATAAAATAGGCGAATTTAATAAAGATTAAATTTTATTTTATTTTTGGATGGAGATGGAGTGAGCTTCGATAAATAAATTTTTACGTTTAGCTATTTAAGGTTGAATTATATAACAAAGTGTGATAGGATAATTAGTAGGAATAGGATCAAGTCAATAGAGATGAATAATATTTTCATTAAATAAACAATAAAATATTTAATTACTAATGGGAGAAAATCCAGGATAATTGATCAAATATGAATGATTATTTGATGAATTGTGGAGGAAATAACAGATGATAAGCTGAAATGACAATGTGTCAATTTCAACCGTCTACACCACTTATAGACTCAATCGCATCAAATTTTTATTATTAAAAAAGTAGACAATGTTAGTAATTAATTACAGTGTGTCATGGGATGTAGCCCATTATAGGATACATTTAGTGCATTAGCTTTTTTTATCTTACTGCATGTTATTTTCTTTTAGGCAACATAGCGATTAGTTGTGGCTTTTTTCTGTTTAAGTTTGTTTAATAATAACTTGTTATGCCTAAATTAGTTAACTGTAAGTGTTTTGTTATATAGTTTTTGTTTGTAAGATCAGTATGCTAGTTTATATTGCAGTATTTTTCTGTATAATATATGGTCTATGCTAATATGGTATCAGGACCAATCAACTGAAAATGCAACTCAAGTGAAGTTTTGCATGTAGTGAGAAGGGAGGGAGGAGTGTGAAGGTTATACTGGATGCTGCAATATGGTGATGAATGTAGGGCAATGCATGATGGTGATGATTGAAAGCATTATTCTATAAGACTATAAGTAATACACGATGATCCATCCCCTGCTGCAAGCTCTACTGAAAATGTTTGTTGGTGGCATCAACCAAGGCACAGAGCAACATGCCCTGCAGACCGGATACCATTTATGAGGCTCTGAGGTGTGCACGAGGTAACACTTCTCCCATTGTCAAGCCCCCAGTGCCATTTTTAATAGCTTAAAGTTGATACCAAGCATATTCTCTCTGCTTTTTTTTGGATTTTCTGATTTGATATTGAGGTTCAAGGCCAAGCCCTGGCTGTTTTGATCTACAGTGATTCACAGATGTTGTACAGGGCAGGCTATCTGTGATCTATAAGATTGTGAGGCAGGGTTACTAGGGAAACAAGATCTGGAAGCCACATACTATGCAAGTCAAAGTGAGGGAAATAGCTGTTTAGGGAAGTATGTCGGGTGATATCTCCCTGAGATCAGCAAGCATTTCAACTTGGGCCACTATAGTGGGCATCTCATGATCTTGCATTGCTGAAGTTAGAAGGAAGAGGGATGTAAGGTCAACCTTTTCTTGTGTATGAGGAGTGTGCAACACCCACCAGTAGCTGTACGTTATAAAGTTATCAACTTTAATATTTAGGGCTATGCTGTCCTGTTTTTTGCTTTAAATTTTATTTTTATAACATTTATAACTTTAAAATTAGATAAGATATTTGTAATGTCCCTTTTTTTGGGATGTTAGAAGACAATTAAATAATTAAATTTTAAGTTGTCAAATTCTATCAAAATAAAAGACCACTTAGTTTAATTATTAAAGTGACTTAAATGGAGCCTAGTGAAAAATGAATAAAAGTCACTTCATAATTATTTTCCCTCCGAGATTCAATTTAAAATTAAAAGAGGGGAAAAAAGTAAAAACAAATAAAGGGAATTTCAAGAGTCTTCTGGAATCTTCCTCAGAGGATTATAAAAAGGCAGCTTGGGCATGCTTGGTTTATTCATTTCTTTTGGCAGAGCTCTTGAGAGCCTAGTGAAAAATGAATAAAAGTCACTTCATAATTATTTTCCCTCTGAGATTCAATTTAAAATTAAAAGAGGGGAAAATAGTAAAGACAAATAAAAGGAATTTCAAGAGTCTTCTGGAATCTTCCTCGGAGGATAATAAAAAGGCAGCTTGGGCTTCATTTTGGGCATGCTTGGTTTATTCATTTCTTTTGGCAGAGCTCTTGAGAGCTTCTTGTTTCACTTCTAGTTTCCCAAGGATAGAAACCCATTGTCAGTTGGAGATATCACTTCAGGTGTCTCACTTGTGCTTCAAATTCATATTTTTGGTTATCCAATTTGACTGCAAGTTCTGTGGCTACGATTGGATATTTTTGTTGTTGCTTCCCTGATGATTTTGAGGCAATATTTCATTTCAGAATCTATTTTCAGTCGGAAATTGCATGATTTACAGTGTAATCTGTTGGTTTTAGAGAAATCATTTGCATGTAAAAATGTTTGTTTAAATTTCCATGGAATGTTTGGAAAATCTGGAGTAAATACCCTAGCAGGATATTACAATGGTATTAGAGCTGGTTCTTTTGCTAGCCTGTGAGGTTTTATGATTAACAGAAAAGTGCACTTTGATTGCCTGGTTGAATTTTGAGACGACTACGTTGGAATATAAATATAGATCATAACCTTGCGGGTATTCTTTTACTAGAATGGAACCTAAATTCATTTGGCAAAGAGCGTAAATTGGCAGAAGCTTATTTTTAATTGTTGGGTGAAGCATTATCTTTGCCGTTTCATTGTGATATTATATCGCAGTCAATATTGGGTGTATCTCTTTTCTGTGTGGCAAAATACTCAAACGGTTGGAATATTTTTCATAATTCTGAGGATTGGTGTAATATTTTAATGTGGGGCCCGACTCTTATTTGCTTTTCTTAAGTCGGCATTGGAAATCTTTTATTTGCCGTAGCTTGAAATTTTCCTATTTCTGTGAATAAATCAATTTGGGCAAAGCTATAGTTTGATAATATTATTTCAAAGAATATAATATAAAATTTTAGGGCCCAATGATTATATTTGGTTTTGAAGATTAAAGCTCATATTGTTCGGTGAAATAATATTGTTGAGTGATTATATTTTTCGGCTGGAGACTATAGTAAAGCGGTTTAATATCTGATGGAAATATTATTTGGGTTCCAAAGATGAAAATAATTTTTGAGGCCTACTAAAGTTCAAGGTTCCCAAGTCTGATAGAAATATTATTTGGGTTCCAAAGATGAAAATAATTTTTGAGGCCTACTAAAGTTCAAGGTTCCCAAGTCTGATAGAAATATTTTTGTATGAAACAATTTTCTTGGCACGAGCTATTCACATACCAAGTGCTCTGTGCGTTCTGAGAGTCTTGAAGTCATGGCAACAGATTAAAATTAGGTATTATTGTCGTGGATCTATGGAGCAGATCTTAGAGACTACGGATTTTTTTTTGTATTTATGGACTTGTCTGGGCGGAATACATTACTGGCATTGTCTGACTTTGTTGAAGACGCAAGTATTTGCTGAGTCTTCAAGACCCATTGTGCCTTGAACAGGAATACCCAAAACAACTTATTCTTCTAGAATCACGAGTACCAACAATTGCACGAATTTCTGAAAGGAAAGCAATTGATTCTCTTACATGCCGTGAAAGGAGTCGGCTTACAATAACTTCTCATTCATGAGTTCAATAAGTGCTTTTTAGGAGCTACTCATATCGGCTTACAATTGCTGTTGGCATGAACACTTGAGAGCTCGGTGACATCCTGTAGAGCATTGATTAGTTGAAATATTATGAAGAACGAATGAATGACTCGTGTCTTTGATTTGAGGGAAGCTGGACTAAAAAATGACCCATATCCATGCTCGACATCAACATTTCCCCAGTGTGTTAATGAATTCTGTAGACTGATGACATCCTTGCTGCTATAGAAGAAGGCATATTTATTAAAATTCCTGAATCAGAGTTGTGTGTACTGGAACCTTGGGCCCATATCGGTTTGTGGATAAGTTGGTCGAGAGAAAAGTGTTGGCTGTAGCTAGTATTGGTAATGGTTGTCAGTCGTCTATTGTGGTGAGAGACAGTTACAAATAAAGTGGCCCGGGAAATTATATCTGCTGAATTTGTATGCCATCAGTGGTGTGATCTAATATTTGTGCTAAGCGAGTGCCAACAACTCTACCCTTCATACTGCAGGCATCGTCATTCACAGGCAACTGCAAATAAGAAAGTAGATATTATAACCAAGTTGGTGGACGCTACAGGAAGCTGCAAATAAGAAGTTAGACAGAATTCATTCTTAACAGTTCAGGAAGCTGCAAAAAAAAATCAGAGGAATTGCTGTTTAATCTTGGAGCATATTCTGGTACTCTAAATTTCAAGCGTTTTAGAGAAAGTCTGGCAATTACTTGTTTTTATGTCTGTCATATCGTTGAAAACCACGTCTACAAAGTGTTTGGTTTAATGTCTTTGCATGTATTTGCCAACATGATCATTATTGTTACAGTATGTTGGGAGTTGTAACAAGGTCTCTTTGCAAGCATCATTGAGGAAATTATCTCATTGAATACCAAACGAAGCACTTGGATCAAAACAGAGAAATTGAGGTAAGAATTAAGTCGAAATATTATAGTATGATTAAAAACTGAAATTTTAAAGGACAAAATAGGAAGGTGTTCTTATAGTAGTTCTTAGTTTGAACAGCAGGATATGTCATAATGGCAGGGTTGTTTTGCAATACAAAAGCATGGAAAGACCTTGAAAAAACACAACAAAAACTCAATCGTGAATTGCAGCGTTTAAGTGACACTTTCCAGAAAATTTGGACCCCTTAAGGTTTCCTCTCCATCTACAGGTACAAGTAAGAGGCGTCATGCCATAGCAACAAATGATGCAATTATGAGCAGCCACCGAAAGTATTGCATTCTTCCTAAGAAGATACCTGACCATCTTTCCTTTGCGCAATTTATGGGTGGAACAGAAGAGGGTGATGATGATTTTGAATCTACAAATTCAAATCAACAACTTAAGAGAAAAGGAAATACAAAGGAGGTATGCAAAAATCTTCATGAAGAGTTTGATAAACATGCAGATTCGGTTCACAAGAACAATATGATAGCATTTGGGAGTGACGCACTCGAGGCTTCATCATCTTTGAGAGGAGATTCACAAGAGGATACTAAAGGAGAGATAAACATGATTTCCCTTGATGAAGATCATGAGATTGGTATGGATCATGAAGGTACAAATTTCTTGGGCGATCACAATGCAACTTCTAGTTTGATAGTTGATTCCCATTATGACATAGCAGCAACCTTAACTTGGCATTCAGATCACTCCAACAAAGAGTTTGAGGCATATGAAGATATTGACAACTCTCTTGAAAGGCACAAGGAAAGGCATGAGGATATTCATTGTTATGTTGGTAATCCTTTTATCAAGTATGATGTTGACTCTCAAGAAATGAGAACCAAATATGAGGCCAATTATTTTAAAGAGCAGACTGATTGGATGAAGAATAGGGTTAATGTAGATATCAAGTTGATTGATAACTCACTCTTTAAGATGACTGCTGATTGGACATTTGATAATCCACTCTTCGAGTTGGATGATGGAGCACCTCTTGAATTTGATCACAAAAGAGTCCATCAAGAGTCCCAACTCTTGATCTTGGAGGAAAGTACTTCTTAGATTGGTGCTGATTGCAACTAGGAAGTGGTTGCCTTGTCACATTTGACAGTTGGATATGATGCTGATTACGAATCAGCCTTGGATAGAGACTTGGCTATTAGTATGGCCAAGGAGTACATAAGGAGAGAAGATAGTGCTGATGGGTTTTCCTTGACTCGTTCTCCCCTTCATGCAGCTGGGACTCTACCACATTGCCGTGACGATTTATCCAATGCTTTTAGTAGCTCTACTGTCACATAAGTTGAGCATGATCATGACACTTGGGTAGAGTATTTTTAGTATGGGGCTGATGAGCCTGGTATGCTGATTGTGTTTGTTGGTGTCATTTTTTCGCACAATGATTTGCATTGTGTGACTCCTGGTACAAAGAGACAGTTATGGAATCCTAGTACTGATTCAGGATTCCCAGAGGAGTCGGTTAGTGCATCACATTATGGTTACATTGTGTGGGATGCATATTGTTTTCCATTCAGCCCACCTATTCAGAACTTGCTATTCCAGATGATGCATATGTGTGGGATGGATACTTGGTTTGGTACACTTCTCTTCATGGAGGAGGAAGCCATGTCCTGCAGGGTTGCCAATTTGCTTCTCCAGTACGGTCACCGATTTGGGATACATGTTAGAGAGGCAGTGTTGTGGCAGTTGGACATTCCATCTATAATTAGTCTGGAGCGACAAGATATTAAAGATAGTTGGAAAGGTGGATGGCCCTTTTGTTTGTGGGATCCAGGAGAAACATTCTCATGGGTAGTTTTGTTTCAGGGAGCTGATTGGCATAATGTTGAGCTCCCACCATCATTTGACATTAGAGGTGTATGTGGTTTAAGCTGGAGTGAGGTTCTCATATGGATTGAGGTTGTTCTCATATGATAACAACACATGGAAGGTTGACTGATTATGCACGTGGGGTGATTTGGGATCCTGGCATTCAGATGAGTGGTGTGTTGGTTCATGATGAGTTGCTTCACAACTCAAGGCTTGGTAATGTTTTCATCCGAGTAGCGCAGTGGATTGGTGGAGCTGTGTTTCGAGGATTGATATGGGATCCAGACATTGGTTTCAGCATGCAGATGGAGATTGCTTGAGGCCAAGCAATCTTTGGGAAGAGAGGATTGTAATGTCCCCTTTTTTGGGACATTGGAAGACAATTAAATAATTAAATTTCAAGTTGTCAAATTATATCAAAATAGAAGACAACTTAGTTTAATTATTAAAGCGACTTAAATGGAGCCTAGTGAAAAATGAATAAAAGTCACTTTATAATTATTTTCACTCCACGATTCAATTTAAAATTAAAAGAGGGGAAAAAGGTAAAGACAAATAAAGGGAATTTCAAGAGTCTTCTGGAATCTTCATCAGAGGATTATAAAAAGGCAGCTTGGGCTTCATTTTGGGCATGCTTGGTTTATTCATTTCTTTTGGCAGAGCTCTTGAGAGCTTCTTGTTTCGCGTCTAGTTTCTTGAGGACGGAAACCCTTGGGATTCTTTCAGCAGGTTTTAGGACGGGAACCCTCGAGCTTGGAGGCAGTGGACGTAAACCCATTGTTAGTTGGAGATATCACTTCAGGTGTCTCACTTGTGCTTCAAATTCATATTTCTGGTTATCATATCTGACTGTAAGTTTTGTGGCTACGATTGAATATTTTTTTTGTTGCTTCCCTGATGATTTTAAGGCAATATTTCATTTCAGAATCCCTTTTCAGTCAGAAATTGCATGATTTACTACGTAATCTGTTGGTTTTAAAGAAATCATTTGCATGTAAAAATGTTTGTTTAAATTTCTATAGAATGTTTGGAAAATCTGGAATAAATACCCTAGCAAGATATTACAATATTTCATGTTGGGGTGCAGGAGTAATTTCATAACTTCAGTTTAAAAAATGGATTTGTCTGAATCTTTACTACAATGTGTATAGTAACCCTATAAAGTTCCCTATAAATTCATGTCACTCCAATTTAATTTCTTTTGTAAACCCAAAATCTCTTGTTGTCTCATGATAATTTGGAATGGAAAGAATGTAGACATTCTTCTACAATTTTAGAAGCTAACTGGAAATAATCATAATGTATGGAGGAAAGATCAGATCATGACTTGAAGGACAATGACATAATGCAGGCAATTGTTTGTTATAGATACATTGATTCTAGAAATGAAATGCTATTAATGCTTCTACAGTTCTACTCTTTGAGAGAATATGAAAACCAAATACTTGACATTGGAGGTTGCTTAGGCCTTGTAAGAACCTATTGTTTTTTGTTTAAGTTGTAGGAGAGTGGATTTATCTTCGAATACCCGTGTTTGAAAAATCTAAGTGATTAGCTACCTATCATGCAAAAGTTGGTTGATGATGAAGGAATGGTAGCTTTGGCCTTTGGTTTTACAAAACATGCTATTGTCATATGATTTAGTTTTTGAATCATTACACTTGGTTGTGGAGACGCAAACACTTTATTTTTCAAAAGTATCCACACTTAACTTGTAAAAGGAGAGGAGATGGGATTACGCAGAAGCATCAATTTCAGAATCTACAAAGTGCATTCAGCTCACAAATATATCTAGTTAAACCACTAGAAGAGCATCGAATAACTCATCAAGAGGTAGTAGCACATGCGGGCGATCAAGAGGGAAGTGCTTTTACTATAATGAGCTTTAACACTTATAAAGAAATTGGCCTAAGGGTAAGAGTGATTAGAAGAGTTTAAAGCATAAATGTTGTTGAAAATGAAGAGCATGAAGTGAATAGCCAAAGGTGAAAGATGGATTCACATTTGTTGCATCACATGAACAATACACAAAGTCAACAACCTGATACTGTATAATCTCTTCGTTTTCCATCTTTCGTCTTTGTGCCTTTCGGTCTTCGTGACATTTTTCGCTGGTGTTTTTGCTCAAAT
Source organism: Thuja plicata (assembly GCA_018584345.1). NCBI lineage: Eukaryota > Viridiplantae > Streptophyta > Pinopsida > Cupressales > Cupressaceae > Thuja > Thuja plicata. The sequence goes on along the minus strand of MU224878.1, from coordinate 896,892 downwards.
CGCTCACTCTTCTGATGGCGTGGCTTGCTTTCATCTCCGTTTTTGGACCTTTCAGAGGTCTTTTTCAACTGTGTTCCAGGGCCTTCTACAGGTTGCTCTTGCTGCTTCGCTCTCTTCTCCGTCGTTTGTGCCTTTCTCAAGACCTCATGGTGTCTTTCGTGTTTTGTTTCTGTATTTGTCTACTCTTTCTCTCCTTTTCGACTGTGCTTTTGCTTCTCCTCATTGACCGACGATGGAGTTTGACAAAGATCCCCTCCCTCCTCCCCCTAGTCATCTCTCACTCCTTTGCAAACTTACCAGAGGAAGTTGTCTAAGATTGCCTTTGTTGAACTGCTTGAGTGGGTTGGGCAGTTGGAAGTTGAAAATGTTGCACTTAAAGAGTCTCTGATTGGGTTAGCAGATAAACTCTCTTCGATTTTCATTAAGAATGTAGACCTTAGATAGCTTGTCAACATCAATCTGGAACAGGTGACAATTAAAGAATCCGACATCCTTACATTGAAAGCAAAACAAACAGAATTCGATTACAAGCACGAGCCTTTCAAGTTTGAAACAGAGAAATAGATTAAATCATGGGCTTTTGTATGCCACACTTTCTCCAAACTATATGCCACAGTCTTGCACAATATTCTTTCCAGGGAGTTGGACCAGCAGGGTATTTGTGCTAGAGAGAAGGGTTTCAGACCTAACAGACCACAGACCATGTTCTGACTCTTCAGACTATTATTGAGGAGGCTCGACATCGCTCCTCGAAGGTTCATTGCTGCTTTATGGATTTCTGCAAGGCTTTTGACTCGGTTCCTCGGACGACCTTGTTCTAGAGACTTTGCGACATTGGTATATCAAAGACTCTCCTCACTGCTATCATGAGACTTTACAAGAGTGTTTTGGGTCGTCTTAGGATGCCCAAGGGATTCTTAGATTTCATCAGGAGCACCATTGGTGTTAAACAGGGCTGCCCCCTGCCCCCTACTTTATTCGTTATCTACATTGATGAGCTTGAGGGGTTTCTTCGGGAGCACTCTCAGGCTAGGGATGGTTGCCTACCCCACCAGGTTCTGATTTCTATTTTTCTCTTTGTTGATGATGTTCTTTTGGCTTCCTCCCTCGAGGGTTTACAGAGATAGCTTGATAGTCTTGTGGCTTCTTGTGACTTACGACAATTGATTGCCAATTTGGGGAAAACTAAGGTGATGGTTTTCAACTGTCTCAAGACTTCTCACTTACATTTTTTCTTCAGAGGTTTGGAGGTTGAGATCTCTTCTTCCTACACTTACCTGGGGGTTAAGTTCTCAGGTTCCCATTTTAGTTTGAGACCTGCCATCCAACCTCGTATCAACAAGGGGTATGGTTCTTTGGCCGTTCTTGAGAGATAGTGTTTCCGACGCCATTTCTAGTACACCTCATCCAAGTTGACCCTACTGGATTCTCTGATTAGACCTACTTTTCTTTATGGGTTTGTGGTTTGGGGACCTTCCTTATTGGAGCCTGATTGGGCTTCTGTGGAGCGGGTTCAAATTCTTCTTCTCTAACGCATTATTAGGTGCAAGCAGTCCATCTCATAATATTATCCTTCCGTAGTTTGGGGCTCACCCCTTTAGGATTGGGGCTAGTTTTTATCTTGTTTGGTTCTTGCATTGCCTACGTGGCTTTGCTGATTCTTGTGAGGGGCGCCATAGGTACTCCTACCTCCCTTATTGCCCCTCTGAGTCTATTGTTGCTTCTATTTCTTTGGGTCGGGCCTGTGGTAGGTTCGCTGAGGCTTCGACCCTTCTTGGGTCTATTGGGATTGAGATGGATCGTCTTGCTTCCTTTTAGTATTCTCTTGATGCTCCTCGCCACCTTTCGTCTAGACAGGAGTTGAACAAATGTACCAGAATAGACATTTACAGGCAGCTCATCCACACTACTTGGGATAACCCCCTCGAGGGGCTTCGCCCTAAGATGGCGTTTTATGTAGAGCACTTCCTGGACCTGTGGGATAGATTCATTTTTCGCTCTTCTTACTTATCTCACCATTGGTCACATTCCCTTTGGACCCCCCTTGGTTCTTTTAGAGTGGGCACTCATCGACTCCGTATTGAGATAGATCATTAGCTAGATAGTGTGAACATGATTTGTCGGTTATGTAGTATCGGGGAGACTGAGACAGAGGAGCACTTCATCTTCCGGTGCCCTATATACTATGAGATCAAAGGGAGGTTTTACTACCTCTTCAGAGGGGTTTACTCCATTTTTTTTTCAGGTTCACAGATCAGAGATGCCTTGACCTCTATCTTCAGGAAATCATTAGATTTCGTTACCATTCGCTCCAATATCAACACCTTGCTAGTACGTAGTCTTGTCAGCTTATCACCTCCTTTTTCTCCAGGCTTTAGTCAGCGCATGGTACCAAGCATCAACTTGGTTCCCCTCCTTCCAGTCATTCCAGATTTGTGAGACCATGGAGGAGCTATTTTCAGCAGTGGCTTTCCTCTTCTTCTTCCTCTTCGAGGAAGTCTCATAGACGCTTTGTGCGCACTACCAACCCCTCAACTTATTCTTCTATGTTGGGGTTTTCTTTGCATTCTGGTTTTGTAGTGGGGGTTCGGGAGTCTTGTTGTGGCCCCCTCCCTCCCTCTCTCTTTCTTTGTTGTTGCTTGTTTGCTCTTGTTGTTGTGGTTGTTTTCCTTCGGGTGCCATTTGGTGTCCCTGCTGTGGGCAGACTTTGTCTTTTGTTCGACAATCCCTTTGACCCTTTGTGGTCTCTTGTTGGACATTAATAAATTTATCTTATCTTATCTATCTCTTTGTCAACTTTCAAGGCACTGAATGTATGATTGAAAGTTGAAACTCATCTGAATGACAAGGTAATTGCAGCTTGTTTTGGTGAGAAGGGATTGTACAAGCTTTATGCATGAAAGGCATAGTCACTTGAATTTTTGGTATTTGTTTGTACTTGGCAAGTCTAGTATGGTGAATGAACTTATATCCACGGAGGAATATCAGATTGCGACTCGATGCAAAATAGGATAACAAAGTCAACACTCGTTTGATATAGATAGAGTATGGAGGGCCAAAGGAGTTTTGGACATGGTTCATTCTGATTTGTGTGGCACAATGAAGACACCCGCTATGCTTGGAGCCAAGTTTTTCTTGCTAATTATTGATGACTTTTCTACTAAGATATAGGCCTACTTCTTGAAATAGAAGATTGAATGTTTCTCTCATTTCTTAGCATTCAAAGCCTTGGTTAAAAAACAAGTGGATAGACTATCAATTTAGCGAGGTTAGATAATGGAAAGGAGTTTTTCTCTATTCACTTTAGGGAATTCTACAAGGAGTATAGTATACACACAATATTCTACTCTGTGCAGTCCACAACAAAATGAAGTTTTGGAACAAAGGCTTAGGACACTTATGGAGATAGCAAGGCACATTGTGCACATCTGGAATGTACCATATTGGTATGGGCATGAGTTGTGGCTATAATGTTTTACATCTTTATATGGAGTCCTAATAATTGAAATCTACCATATTAGTATTGTGCATGAGTTGTGAATACAATGTTTAGATCCTTACCTGAAATCATTGTAAGGCATTGCAAATTATAATTGGCAAAGAAGCATGTTTATGAAGGATATTGTTGGTAAGTGCCTTGCAAACTTTAGGTTATGTTGCTTTTGCACCAATTCTTGAGCAAAATATGAATCAATTAGTTGCAAAGAGTAAAAGCTATATGTTCAGTGGCTACAATGAGTACACAAAGGAATACAAATTACCAAATGTATCTATAAATAAATTTGTGATTAGTAGAGATGTATTCTTGTAGATGAGAAAATGTCATTCTTCTTGGATGATGGTATATATGAAAACTCTTGTATGCAAAATTGCTACTAATAAATTTGGGGTAAAGATTTAGGAAGGCTTGGATAAAAGCATACAACTAAGAACATCAAAATGGCAGAGTTTTGATGATGGCACTCAAAGCTCAAAAGAAAACCAACACAATAAACTAAAATGGCATTATAGCAGTTTGTATGATGCTTGTGAGGATGAGAAAATAGATGGAAAAAAGATGATATCTAGCCTTTAGAGCAAGATCAAGGAAACAAGCATTGCAAATTGAAGTGGTACTATAGGACATTGAAGGATTTTCAAGCAGTCCCAAAATTCATGGAAGGACGATCTACATGATTGGGTAAACTTGTCAAAGTTGGTCAAGAATAATATTTTTCTCTTACATTTTCTATTTTTTAGGTGTTCAAACCTCACACACGATGAGGCCAAGAGCAAACATGAATGGGAGGATGCCATAAAGGTGGAATTTAAGGCTTTGATGCAAAATTCGATTTGGGTGTTGTCTAAATTACCTCAAGGGAAGAAGCGCATTGGTGGCAAATGGGTGTATAAGGTCAAAATGTAAATCAAATGGTTCTTTGAATAAGTAGAAAGCTAGGTTTGTTAGAAAACAATATGCTTAGTAGAATGGGGTGGACTATGAGGAAACTTTTGCTGTGACTCTAAGGATTGTAACCTTTCAAGTGATAATCTCTAATGTTACTTAGTTCAAATGGAAAGTATATCAAATAAATGTCAACAATGACTTATTGAATTAAGATTTAGAAGAGAAGGTTTGCATTGCGCAACCACAAGGTTTCAGGTTCTAGGAAAAGAACACTTGGTTTTCAGGTTGGTTAAGTCCATATATGTACTCAAGCAGCTCCTCTAACCTCGTATTTAAAAATTGATCAACACGTTCAAGATTAGAATTTAGAAGTCATTTTGATATGAATCTCTATATGATAACTAGTAGTGATGACATCCGAATGTTGGTGATTTATGATGTTTATCTTTCCATCATCGGCAATAGAGCAAAGTTAATTCAAAATTCAAAATGTGACTTTTATTCTATTTTTGAAATGATTGATCTCTAGTTCCTCCATTATTGTTTAAGAGTAAAATTTTGCCAACATTAAGAATCCTATAATTCTTTCACAAACTAAGTATGCCAAAGCTATTTTGGAAAGGTTCAATTTGTGTGATCGTAACCCATTATCTATATCTATAAAAGTTAGGACAAAACTCTTCTTTAACCAATGATCCATGGGTATGTGTCCACCCCCCAATCCCACCTTTTTGGGATGCGAGGACTTGGGAGAAACATCCTCTGCTTTCCCACCACCTTTGTTGTTGATCTGGGATCATTTCTGGGATGTACCCCTTAAAGGGATGTTTTCAGGATGTCTCCATGGTTAGGTGATGGCTTGGGACTCCAAGACATCCAAGAATCCCCCACGGGAGGAAAATTGAAAAATCAATATTTAAAAAAATCTAAGTGTTTTGATTGTATTATCCCACCCCAATGTGAAACCAATTTATTACTTTGTCAAACACTTGGGACACACCTGAATATGAATGGTTCTGAATATTATCATCTTTTTGATTTGTTTAATGCTTTCTTAACATTTTTCCCCTTCATATAATTCACCGACTTTCATACAATCTCTCAGACATTGTGACAAACAGTTTGCAATCATACCATAAGACTGAATATTTAAAGTTTAAACATTATGGACTGCTGTATACAACTCAGAAAATTAGAATGATGCACATATAATGCTGTGATCTTAGTGTACAGCAGAAATAAAGAACTCAGAAATTGTAACATCTGAAACAATGAATTTCAGTATAAATACCTCCTTGTTATACAGGGATTATTATGCACTGATCCGACCATTCAGATTACAACATCAAATAGACTTCATTAGCAACTCTTCATTTAGCATACAACTCCAATTTACAATAACACACCAAGAATGACGTCCCAACATTTGCTTGGCAATTGCAAAATACATTCAAGCAGCACTTTAAACCTGCATATTAGATATCAATCTACATCACCCAGCGATGGGAATTCATATGCAAAGATACCCAGAACAATATAGGTGATGCTCTTGGAGATATGAAAAAAAATGGGGGTTTTGTCCTACTTGTAAACTTCATAAATTTGCGTATCAAACCCTCCTGAGAGATTTCCAGTTGAAACCTCCAACAATCTGATAATGAAGCACAATGGTGAATTCTGGATGAATCCTCACCAAAGATGGATTTGGGTTTCTGTCCAAACCACCGAGAAACTCCAAAGGTTTGCATCCTCAAATTTCCTTTAAACTAAAACCAAAGCTGTCAAACTTCTTAGAGAAATAAAATAAGCCAAGTATATCAAATGACTTCATCAAATTCCCTTTTATAATCCCCTCATGAGGTTTCTGGAAACCCTATTTAAATTTCTCACTTTTAATATTCTCATGTTTAATAAAGTGACCCCTTATATAATTTTAAATAACTTAAAGTGACTTTATGAATTAATTGTATATTCACCTTTAATCTCCCAATATTGGCACCTATCCCCCAATATTGGCACTTTATAAAATTATTTAAAACCTTAGAACTCCCTAGGTGTCAAAATAAATTAACTTAATCAAAATGACTTAAAATCACTTTAACCCCCTTTATGTCGTCATATCATAAATTCATTTGATATAATAATATTATTAAAGTTGATCTTGATTTAACTTTGATAATTTAACTTAAATCATTAAATGCCTGATAATTGCCAATATCAACTCATGGGAATAATCCATCCACTTTCTAGATTAGATATGATGCCAATTGACCACCTTGGTGACTTACTATAAATAGTAAGTATGAGCAAAACATCCAAGTGACTTTCTAAAAATAGTAAGTTTGAATAAAAATGTCCTGAATGATCCCCACAAGGCACACTACAAATAAACTAGGACATTGAGCTGAAGAACACTGAAATAAGCACCAAAAGGTCAGCTGAAGGGCCATATAACACCCTGAAAAGTCTCCTAATCACCATGTTGGTCTACGGGGGGCCAAAGTCATAGGCTAACCTCTAAAAAAGCCAATGCCTCAAAATGGGACATTACAATGGTTTTTGTGCGACAAACCCTAACCACAATGGTCTATGATCCCCACTTAAGCTCTAAGCACTAAAAAAAAAACTTATTAGATTTCTAAGACTCATATCAAATCACTCTGAAGTTTTAGAAATACCAAGGACTTGGTATTGAAAAAAAAAAGAAAGTGATAAAATTGTAAAATGGCATTGCCATGAAGGTTTTTGTAGTTTTGAAGGCATTAATTTGCACTAGGTGTTGCCCCTCAATTTGATGGGTGCTACCCCTTGATCTCATTGTTAGATCTGGCCCTAGATCCTTGCAAAGGTGCTAATCCTCAACCTTGCTAGGGGCATTTCCCTAGACCCTCATAAGGGGTGCTTCTCTTTGAGCTTGTTGGGGACTAAACCACCAAATCTCTACCTATCACCAACTTGCCATCCCCAAATTGCTATTCTGTAATGAACTTGACTGGCTCCTTCTGTATAACTCAATTTGTAAAACTATTCTAATTCTGAAAATAGATGCCTTTGATATTTTCTAGAACAATTATATATTTTTTTGTAATTTTCAAATATGTGAATGAAGACACGCCATACGTGAATTAACCAAATTAATGTAGCAATACTGAACGACAACTTCAAATTAAAGGAATACGATTTCTATGCCACATTATAACTCATAATTGAATTTAATTGATACCAACCATATTCAAATGCATTGGCGTTTTGAACTTGTTGAATCCTCCAAAGACATGCAAATGACAACAGGTATTGGAACAGTTTCAAACTGAATTCCTCACGCTGTTGATTTGAAAGAAACGACTCCACCAAACTAAATGCGTTCTAAAGTATGAAGTCACACCTTGACTTTTAATGCCAATCTCTGCCGCTTTCCAACACAAAGAGCACAACCACCAAATATCTGAACAACACGACAAATTAAGGTATGAATCAACACCCTACTGCTAACGCCCAGCGTTAACCATTACCACAACGAATCCTCTACACAGCCCATGATCATACCACAACAAATAACCAATTCTGAAACCACACATAGTGAATGGGAACACTGCAAAATGACCACACAATTCACTGGACAATGACATCCAATTTAGAGTGTTGAAACAACTAAAACAAATTCACAATTTGATCAGCAAGAACTTCTGAAACCCTCTCCAAAAATCGCACCAATTTCATAAGTTGTAAAAGCATGAATGACTTCCTTGGCCTTCGAAAATTCAATATAAAAGCTGAGGCTTCCTCAAGAAGGCTCGATATTTCAAATCTTCAACAACACACTTTGAATAACTTAAAGCATTCTTCCCTCCAACTTAGGATATAAGAAATAATAATCATATTAAGCTTTTATAATAAAAGTCCCACATAAACCATTAAGATATCATTAATACATCAATGATATAACTTATAATAACTCCAAGATTAATTAATTAGGGAAGATTTAATTAATCAATTTGGTCCATCTCCAAATCATACTGAACACCAAGGAACCCCACCATTCGCACAATGATCATACCAGAAATAGTAACTGGCAGAAGATGACTTACCAAAAATAGCAAGTCCTGACCAAGAGACCCTCAAATCAAAGCATTAGCCCACGAGGGTCGCAATGATGGGCTAACAAACCTGTCCCTCAGACACCAGCTAAAACAGGGACATCACAGTCCTCCCTCCCCAAGATTGCTTGTCTTCAAGCAATCGCAAACCGGGGTGCTGAAGAATATCTTCTGATTCCCAAGTAGCGTCCTCAATAGGTAAACTAGACAACTTAATCAAGAACTCCCTGGTAACTCGTCGATGCAATTGTCTCTCACGAGTCTCCAAAATAATCTCGGGAATCAATTCCAACTTTCCCTCATCATCAAGAGGGGTAACAACGAAGATGAAACAACATGTCTGCCCAAAGCGTGCTTGAGACGCGAAACATGAAAAACATTATGCACTCTGCTGTCCTCCGACAAATCCAGCTCATAAGCAACCTCGCCTACCCGCCTAACAACATGAAAAGGCCCATAGTACCCAGGCTTGAGCTTCTCAGCTCCGCTCTTCCGAATAGTCGACTGCCTATAAGGCTGCAACATCAGATAAACCATATCTCATGCCTGAAAAGAGCGGTCAACCCTCCTCTGATCAACATACTGCTTTTGTTGATTCCGAGCTCTCTGAATATTGTCTCTCAGTGTCCCCATAATATCCTGACTGTCCTGCAGCAAATCACCTGCACCAAGCACTCTGCTATCACTGAAAAGCAAATCCACGAAACTCGGAGGATCATATCCATAAAGAGCTCGGAAAGGAGTCATCCGAATAGACATATGATGAGTGGAGTTATAACAATACTCACATAAATAAATCCATTTCACCCAAGCTCTCTGTTGAGAAGACACGTAGTTACGGAGATAGCCGTCCACCCATTTATTAACAATCTCAGTTTGACCATCAGTCTGAGGGTGGTAACTGCTACTAGGAGTCAACTCTGTCCCACACAATCTAAATAACTCCTGCCAAAAGTGACTCGTAAATCGGCTATCTCTGTCACTCACTATATTTCGGGGTAAACCATGCAATCTGAACACCTCCTGGAAGAATAAATCTGCAACCTAAGTTGCTGAAAAATTAGTAGTGATCAGGAAGAAATGATCATACTTCGTCAGACGATCAACTACCACATAAATACAATCCCTACCCTGAGCTTTAGACAAGCCCACAATGAAATCCATAGAAATACATTCCCACTTTCGCTCAGGAATGGGTAATGGCTGCAATAAACCGACTGGATAAGTGTGCTCCTGTTTGTTCAGCTGACACACAGAACACTCCCTGACATACTGTTGCAAATCACGCTTCAAGCCTTTCCAAGTAAACCTCTCCTGCACCTGCCTATAGGTTTTAAAAAACCCTGGATGCCCTGCTAGAGGAGAATCATGGAAAGCTTTCAGCACCACCAACCTAACACTCGATCCTAGAACCAACAACACCCGCTCCTTGTAAATAATCAACTCATTTACAAGTGTATACCTGCTGTCTTCTATGGACCCATCAATAAAACCAACAACCCACTGATCTCTGGCATACTCTGCAACAATCAAATGCCTCCAATCCTCAGTAATCCCTGTCATGACACACAAATGAGGCCTCTGAAAGAGTGCATCAACAACCACATTCTGAGTGCCCTTGATATAGGAAATATCAAAGTCATAGGACTGTAGTTTACTAACCTACTTTTGCTGTCTCTCATTGAGATCACGCTGCCCAAGGAAATACTTCAAGCTGTTATGATTAGTTTTGATACAAAATTTACTACCGACCAAATACTGCCTGAATTTAGCAAAAGCATGCATAACGACTAACATTTCCTTGTCATACACACTAAAGATCCTCTCAGGACCCCTGAGCTTCCTGCTCTCAAATACAATAGGGTGGTGATCTTGGGAAAGTACTGCACCAATGCCCTCACCAGAAGCATCACAATGCAAATCAAAAGGCCGAGAAAAATCTGGCAATGCCAAAACCAGGCATGATGTCATGATCAATTTGAACTTCTCAAAACACTCCTGTGCCTGAGAGGTCCGCTCAAAAGCACCCTTACGGGTCAAATCAGTCAATGGGGCTGCATGCCGTGAGAACCCCACCACAAACCTACGGTAGAAGGCACACAACCCAATGAACCCTCTGAGCTGAGTCAAAACTCTCAGCAGGAGGCCAATCCAAACTAGCTCGGACCTTATCTGGATCCATACACACTCCCTCTGAACTGATAATGTGACCAAGATACAGCAACTCGGTCATACCCAAGGCACACTTGGACTCCTTTGCATACAAGGAAGCCCTATCTAGAATTTCCAACAGAGTATCCAAATGAGCAAGATGATCATCTTACGTCTTGCTATAAATCAATATGTCATCAAAGAAAACCAGAACAAATCTCCTCAACTGACCGTGGAAGACCTTGTTCATGGTAGACTGGAAAGTGGCTGGAGCATTAGTCAACCTGAAGGGCATAACTAAAAACTCAAAATGTCGACAGTGACATCGAAATGCTGTTTTCTCTATATCCTCTTCACGCATCCGGATCTGATGATAACTGGATCTCAAGTCAATCTTAGAAAAGAAGCATGCCCATGCAACTCATCTATCGGCTCATCAATGTGCGGAATAGGATACCTATTCTTAATGGTCCTCCGATTCAACATCCTGTAGTCAATGCACATCCTGAGGGTACCATCCTTCTTCTTAACCAGAACAACTGAAGAAACAAAGGTCGATTTACTAGGCCTAATATGCCCCATAGAAATCAGCTCCTGAATCGTCTTCTCTATCTCATCCTTCAGGCGCTTGCGATGCCTGTAAGGAGTAATCATGACAGGCTTAGTGCCCTCCTCAAGCTCAATAATGTGCTCAATACCCCTGTCAGGGGGCCTGCCATGTGGTAAATCACTAAACACTTTGGAGTGTTTAGTTCTCAATTACTGTATGTCAGGGTGATAAACTGATTTCCCTAAGTCCTCAAGTGTGGGTAGAATCCTGCACTTTGTTGCCCACTTAACTGCATCATGGCAAATGAGAAGCTGTATACGTCTAAGTGACATAGTCCTCAAGTTCTCCTCCCTGATTGCCTTGAGTATGTGTTTCTTCCCATCTACTTCAAACTTCATCTCCATATCTTTGAGGCTGAGATAAGAAGGCTCAATAAAATGTAACCAACTCATCCCCAAAACTAAATCAGTGCTTCCCATGTCAACCGCATAGAAATCAGCCATGAATTTGTAATTATTCAATTTCATTGGGAGATCTGGGATCATTCTGTCACATTTCAAAGTATATCCATCAACCACCTTCACCCTAATGCCCTCAAACTCCTCAGTTTGTATGCCTCTCCTAGAGACCAAACATGATTCTATGAAATTATGCTAAGTTACCATATTTGCTCTGCCAACTGCAAATTTGCCATTCGGTTCGCTGCACATTTGAATTCGATTCGAATTCAAAATTTCTCTGTGTAATTCGTAGGAAATTCGAAAAAACAAATCTTGGACGAATTTTGGTCCAATTTTAACTAATTTCAAAAACACCGTGCGAACCTGGAACGAATTTGGGCGAATTTCGAGCGAATTTGTTTGAAAGTTCGACTTTGTTGACTTTCAACGGGTCATTTTAAATATTTTTTAAATTGTTTTTTTGTTGTTTAACCCTAAAATTGTTGTCGGATTGTAGTTCCTCACCGTCTCTAAGACCAATTCAGATGTATAATAATGTAATGAGGCATAGTAATGTATGAACTTATTTGCTGCTGCATATGTTTACATGTATATATATATATATATATATTTTTTTTTTTTTAAATTCTTGTACGGAGGAACCCTAAACGAATCAAACCCAGCCCAAAATTTTTTGGACGAATTTCGAACCCGAATCTCGAACCGGCAACTTAGAAATCATGTGTAGCTCCTGTATCCAACAAGGCAATGACACCTTGCCCTGCTAAGAGGCCCCTCATCCCGAAAGATCCCTCTTTCTGCATACTAGAGAGGTATACAACCTTGAGGTGGGAATTCTCATCCACCTTCTCATTGTTAACTGCCTCTTCGAAGCCATCATCTTTAAGATCAACTTGCTGCCCTTCAAAATCAGAATTACGTTCATCTTCGTAATACCACTCCATAAGCCTATTTCTACCTTTAGGCTTCAATGGGCATTCATGTTTCTCATCGTAAGGACCCCTGCAATAGAAACACAATCTCCTTCTGCTCAAATCCCTAAGTGTTTCAGGATCTAAAGGCCTAGTGACTGGTTTCTTGAAATCCGGTCCTTCATTTCTTTTTGGAGCAGCCTTGTTATCATAGGGAAAATTTGGTGGTCTTGGAGGAAATTTGTTGCGTGGAGCTGAAAACTCTAAGTCTCTAGCCTTTTTCATTGCCAACTGTAATGAATTAGGGTCAAATGACTTGACCCAACCCCTAAGAGTTTCCACTAACCCCTCAATGAACAACATTACACGCCTCCTCTTTGATATATCATAAACCATAACTGAGACTCTTTGAAATTCCCCAATGAAAGCTTCCAGACTGCCTGTCTGTTTGAGCTGAGCTAGCTCCCTGAAATAGGACTCAGGGTCCTTGTCAAATCTCTTCACTAATCCATCCACAAATTCCTGATAGGTCACAACCTGATCATGGTGTAAGGATACCAACCCATGGTACCACCAGTCATGCGCTATACCATCAAGGTGCAAAACAAAAAACCGAATGGCGTCCTCTTCAGACATAAGACGTAAAGACAAATATGTATCCAGCTTGTCTATCCAAGCTCTGGCAGTCATCTTGCCACTCCCATCAAAATGTGTCAGTGTCAATTTGTTGGTTGCTTGCTTAAGATCATGATTTGTATGCCTTTGTTGTCCATCTGTTCTTCCTTTAAAGCGCTCTCTCTTTTGAGTCATGAATCTGTCAAAGTTAAGATGGTGCTTTACTTCATGAGGTAAAGCATCCCACTCAGTATGTAACGCCAAAATGTCATCAGTAAAGGAAGCCTCATCATCAAAACTAATAGTATCTATCTTTGGTATCAAGAAGGTAGGACGTAAAGGCCTATCTTGTGTACCTGTCAAGTCAATCCTGGACCTGTGTGAACTAGCTGAGATACTCCTACGATCTCTATCCTTGCCCTGATCTCGAGGCAAGGTGATATGCTGCAAGGTATTCGAAAGATTATGTAAGATTGTAGCCATCTGTTGTTGGCCAGCTGCCAACTATTGCTAACTGCAAGCAATATTCCTGAATACCACAGTAGATTCTCTGTCATCCTCATTACCTGTATTTTTTGGGATCCTGTCTCCCATATTTCCCTGTTCCAGGCCACCAAGTGGTGGTGAATTCCGACCTCTGCGAGTGTAATGACAACCCTGTCTATACCTGTCACCTTCCATTATTCCAACCCAATTTCCCCTATAGGCTGGCAAGATGTATGCTCTGATACCACTGTAAAGAGCCTGCCTGGCTCAACCACTGAATTTACTTGCAAAATTTTTTATTTGTTTTGAAATGTAATAAAATATGAAATTTACTTGATATTTTCAAAACATATGTTCATGAATTTCCAATAAATATCAGAATTCTAATGACAATGCATGGAAACAGACAAATTTCGAAGCATCATAACACTTTCACTCATGGCTATGAATTGCATTTAATGCTCAAGGAAAATTCTATCACTACAATCTTAAAATAATTATGAACCTGGAATGTATCAGCATTCCACTTTGATCAACTATTAATGTCAAATATTGCAGCAGCCTGGAATGAAGATCTCCTGTTGACGTAGACCCTGTCAACAATGATGCAGGCACAAATCATGCCCCTTACCCGCAGGTTCAATGAATGCTATCGCTGCCTCCAAACTTAGTCATATTGCCCTTTGGAAAATCGTGGCAGCCTGGGCAATAAATGCTGCTACAATGAATAATTTGCAGCGCTCAATAAAGGTCATTTCCAACCGCCTGTGAGTGTCAAACAAATCTGCTACCATCAGCCGTAATTCAACCACAATTCGTTGGCAATTAAATCCAACTCAAAGTGTAAAGACACACGAAGAATTTACAATTCTTCCTGCTGAATTTCGAAACCCTCAACTCCAAAACTGAGAGCCATTTAAAACCAATTTCAAATGAATGATAAGCATAATGACTTCCTTGGCCTTCGAAAATCCAATATAAAAGTTGAGGCTTCCTCAAGAAGGCTCGATTTTTTAAATCTTCAACAACACACTTTGAATAACTTAAAGCACTCTTCCCTCCGACTTAGGATATAAGAAATAATAATTATATTCATCTTTTATAATAAAAGTCCCACACAAACCATTAAGATATCATTAATACATCAATGATATGACATAATAACTCCAAGATTAATTAATTAGGGAAGATTAAATTAATCAATTTGATCCATCTCCAAATCACATTGAACACCAAGGAACCCCACCATCCGCACAATGACCATACCAGAAATAGTAACTGGCAGAAGATGACTTACCAAAAATAGCAAGTCCTGACCAAGAGACCCTCAAATCAAAGCATTAGCCCACGAGGGTCACAATGATGGGCTAACAAACCTGTCCCTTAGACACTAGCTAAAACGGAGACATCACATATTCCTAAATCTAGGCCCTTTGGTCCCCTTGTCCTAAGACTTCATGGAATATAGCCCTTTAACATTTGTTCACCATCAATCAACGTGTTAGTGTTTTGTCAACTTGTGAGTGATTTAATTTGTCTTAGTACTACTTCGCTAGACTTGTTTTTCGGAGCAAGCTATATTTCTTGATTTATGTCCAAGCTTCAAGAAGAAATTTTGCAAGCTGCAAAATGTGTTCTTGGATGTATCAAAGGAACACTCATCGTTGGTAGTGTTGGCCTTTGGCATTCTTTATCAACAATGCCAATTTATACTATTTTAGAAATTTGGCAAGCTGCAAAATGCGTTCTTGGATATTTTAAAGGAACTCTCACCATTGATAGTGTTGACCTTTGGCATTCTTTATGAACATTGCCAATTTTGTACTATCGTGGAATACAAACTCCAATTGGACTGGATCAGTTGATACTCACTAATCTACAAATAGATATATCTTCACTCTTGGATTAGTAGTAGTTTCATGGCAGAGCAATTTCCAAGGTACAATTGCCTTTTCCTCCAACAAAGTAGAATATAAAGTAGCTGTTAGTACTGTGAGGTGATGTGGTTGCAAAGGATCTTTGTTGGTTGTCAACACGATCCCACCACACCTACTTCACTCTTTTGTGACGATTAAGGAGTCCTAATATGACAAAGAATCTACTCTATCCTTTCTACACTAAGCACACTGAGATTCATTACTGTTTACCGTCACGGGTAAACTTAATATTGCACAGACATAGTACAGGAAATATAATAAACACAGAATATATCATAGAATAATAAATACTTTCATTAATCATTCCAGACTGGCAAGTACATTTACATC
>MU224878.1:836714-866987 GCA_018584345.1 Thuja plicata | reverse complement strand
TTTAATTATTTTATAAGGCATCGAGAGTTATTTTTCAGCTCCATAAGACATCAAATCATAAATGTATGTAAGATGAAGATCCATGAAACGTATGTCTATCAGTATTGGATAGTTGCATCCATTGGTAGTTAAGAGACATATCTTTCCAAATCGCACCTCGCCATGAACATTTTCTATTTGCACAAACCAGCTTTAGGCAAAGTTGCATGGACACAGATACGGAAACAAATATGGATACGGTATCGGGTACGGATACGGCCATTTTTTAAGATCCCCAATATGGATACGGCAGGATACGACATCAATAAAAAAGTTAAAAACACATACACATATATTTAACACAATTTTCTAAGTTATTAGAGGAGATTTTCATTACTTCAAAAGCAATATAGACTCATAAATGCTACATATAATTATAAGTTAATTTAACACTTTACAATATGCAAAAATGGTAGAGTTTCATTAGAAGATAACCCAAGCAAATTAGTCGCTGAAATAGAAAAACATTTCATTTGTCTTTCTAATTTGCTGCATGTTTTGTTTGTACCAAAAAAATTTAAAATAAATGCATTAATGAAGTTTTTTAAAATGAATTTGGGAAGATTTATGTCAAAACTTAGAAAAAAACAAATCACATCGTTTTCAGCACGATTGGAAAATCAAGTCCTTTTACGCACACATGGGTACAAGATTTGACGTGTATCCGGGCCGTATCGGATACATTTCCAAATTGGATACGGGGAAACGCGCGCCCAAGGAGTGGCAGAGGAGTTTCCGGCAACTCTGGCTTTAGGGTTATAACAAAGAGGAAAGACACAAAAAAAGATAAAAAAACAAGTGTTTTTTAATTTTTTTGACTTGACAGCCGATTCATGCCGGTTCACCCATGGCAATTCAGGCGATTCAAGCCAAAAAACCGCCGATCTGATTCACCGGCCCCCAAAAAATCGGGGAGGGTGAATCGAATCGTGATTCATGCGATTTTAGCGCGATTCTCGTTACTATGCTTTAAACAAAGTTTGAATGTCCATAATTTGGAGTCAACACAAATGTCTATTTCTGCCTTTATCACTTTTGATTTTGTAGAAGATAACATTGTACAGTTATATCGGCCAAAGACTTATTTTTCATAATCCATTTCCATCCCTTGATGTCACTTCTCTATTTCAGTCCATTAGGCACTGTAATCTTTGTTTATGCATTTCGGCCTTCAAATAAAAAGCTAGAGTTTTTTTTTATACTTGGGTGTGAGTGTACAAAATATAAATGGGCCAGTTTCAAAATTACGGATAACACTAGCGGAGTTTGTGTTGGAGTTTTGTTTTGTCTTGAGGTTAAGACTTAAATTCAATGTAACTGTTTAGAAGTTTGACAACATTTTCAGTGGCAAATTACCACTTTGGCAACAAATTGTCACTTCGGTAGTAGTTGGTGGACTTTAGCAACAAGATGGAATTTCAGCAATAGTTGGCATTTCAGCAACACTTGATGCCACTTTGGTAGTAGCTAGATTTTGGTAGCATGTTCTTACATTTGAGAACCATAAGCTTGTAGCTGAAAAGATTGTTGTGGCATGAGTGCATGAGCTCCATTAGTAAAAAAGGCCCTAGACCTTTGAAATGTAAAAACATGGTTGAGGGATAAGTTGATTGTTCTTTGGATTTTGACTTTTGTGAACAATGTATATATGGAAACGCAAAGTCATGTTTAGTTTTACTTGAGCTTTGCTAGATCTGTAGGGATTTTGGATTTGATTCATAATGATGTATTTGCTCTAGTTGATTCGCCTTCACTTGCAAAATCCCTTTTTAATGATTTTTTCATTTGTGGTTTCTCCAAGAAGACATGGCTCTTTTTTCTTAGGCATAAATTTGAAGTTTTTTGTTCCTTTAGAGAATTTAAAGTTCTTGTTGTGAACTAGACCAAAGGGAAGTTTAATGTGCCGAGAACAGATAATTGCAGAAAATTCTGTTTAGCAAAGTTTGATATGTTTTATAAGGATAATGGTATTGTGTGGCATAAGACAACTTCATACACCCTTGCACAAAATGGAGTTGTAGAGACGATAAACAAGACATTAATGGAGAGAGCTAGGATTATGCTTAGGGGAGCTAGTTTGGATCATATATTTTTGGTATGACTAGTTAGTGCAACTTGCTATTTGATCAATCAATCGCTTACATCAACTCTTTTTAAAAAAAAATTAGAGGAGGTTTGAATGGGCAAGAAGCCCTCACTTTAGCATATCAAAGTCTTTGGTTGTGAGGCAATATGTACATGGGCCTAAGGAAAAGAGGTTAAAGCTGGAGTTTAAAGTGATTAAATGTATCTACATTTGTATATGGTGATGGGGTAAAAGGATACAAGCTTTGGAACCTAGTGACAAAAAAGGCAGTATAAAGCGGAAATGTGATCTTGAGGGAGTTTAAGTCTTTTCTTGAAGTTGAGAAAATAAAGGAGAATGTGAATTAGTTGTGCAACTACAACCAAAGACCAAGGAGGTTGTACTTGAAGTTGAAGCAACTATTCAAGTTGTACTAGATGAGGAGGATGGTAGGGAGAGCTGTAAGAGCTCAAAGGAGGTAGAACCTCCACCTTAGCTTTTGCAGAGGTCCACTTGGAAAAGGAGGCAACTAAAAAGGTATAGATCATCTGATTTTAGATGTATATTTGGTTTGTCTACTAATTATGAGGAGCCTAGAATTATTAAGGAGGCAATGGAGATGAGTGATAGTGAGTCTTGGAGGATTGCCATGAATGAGCAGATGGAAGTGTTGAAGAACACAAGGGGTTTGGTTTAGTTGCCTAAGTAGAGGAGACCTACTGATTGCAAACGGATATTTGAGAAGAAACTTATTTTTGAGGGCAAGGTTGAGAGGAACAAAGCAAGGTTAGTTGTTGAGGGTCATTCCTAGGTAGTGAGAATATATTTTGTTGAGGACTTTTTTCTAGCTGCGAAGCTTACATCAATTAGATTTCTTTTCAAAGGAGGAATAAATCCAAAGTGGAATGCTCTAGTTTGGTGGATGACTTGTGACATGAGTTACTTTCTTTTTGAGGTTTGTTGACCCATCAATTAGTGGGCATTGAGTTTTGGGCACCATATTTGTCCATGGTTTTAACACATGGCTTGATAAACCATTTATGATTTTTAATTTTGGCTTTGTATAAAAGACAAATGCTTGGGATGAGGATGTAGTAGTACTTGCATTTTGTAGGGGGTCATGTTGTCGAAGTACATTTTGTCTTTTGAAAGTTGTCTGGATCCTAAACTATTTAGCATTTCTCTCCTTTGAAGATTAATTAGGAAGTTGTTTAGTTTGATTTGGCTTCTTTTTCAAGAAGGCTTGCCCCTCTTGAGAACTACCCACTATTTTGAGTGAATGTTAGAACATTTGTTATTGATGCCAAACACAGAAATAGAAAATTTGATGCAGAAGTTAACGGGAGAAAAAATACATATGTAGATTGGATGATGTGGAAGATGGATCGGGTTGATGAAGAACATGTTTAGACTGTATTTGTCTCAGAAGATGATGGAACAGCTCATGAAGATTGCCATATGAAAAGTCTGCAAATATATTTGTTTCTGCAGAATGTTTGATCTGATTTATACTGCATACATCTGTGGGTGAACACAATCTTTATAATCCGATATCATGTTCAGATGGAACTATTTATGAATAGGATGTGTTAGGAGTAAATGAAGTGTTGGCTGGATTAGTTTTTGGTTCCAACTGATTGCCACCTGTATAGCAGTTAATAACTGCCGACCAACTACTATTTAGTTGTAACTACAAACTGTTTCAAAGAGTTATTGTCTTGAAACTGCCACCCAATGGGAAAGAAAGTAAACACTATTTAAAGGTGCTTAGGTTCGATGAAGTGGAGAGAAGTGTGTGTGGTTGTTGATAAGAACCATATTAAGAACTGTCAAAGACAAATACAAAGTAAGTTGTTGCAGATGTGAAGTTAGAGCTGATCATATTTAGTCCATTGACATTATAAATTCTGAGAATGTTAAATAAGGTTGTAAATTCTGAAAATGTTAGTGAGTTTGTAAATTCTGAAAATGTCAGCGAGTTTGTAAATTTTGAGAAAATCAGTGAGGTTGAAAATTCTAAGCGTGTCTTTGTAAAGTCTGAAAGTAAGTCTATTCTGTCTGACTTCTATCAGTCATAAAGTAGAGAGAAATGTTTTGTATTACATCTGCAATTTAGAGAGGTCTGAAAAATAAAAGATGTTTGTAATATTTAGAAGGTTGGTGCCTCAAGGATGCTGAGTTGATGCTCGGTCTAAGAAGTTGGAGTTGGTGCTCTCAAGCAAGGAGTTTGGTGATTCCTTAGGGTTGGTGCTCTTAAAGCATTGTACAAAATTTTGTTTGTGAGGCTGGATTAGGACAGTAGATCCTAGCAGCATTTCTCACTGTGATTTTTCACCCATCCCAAGTTGTCCACATACATCAGGTGTTGAAGTTTCTGTGTGATTGCTCTCTCTTTTCATTTCTGTTTTTATGCTTATCATTATCAAAGTTTTAATTGATTAAGAATCAAAAAAGTTATATCTTCTACTGATTCCTCCCCCGTCCCCCCTAGTGGAAGAATTGTGTTCTACTTGAAGAATTTTACCTTGTAACATATTCTTTTCAAAATGAATCTGCCATAATAGTTTAGCATCTAGGGCCTTAATCAAGGATTCACATTGAGGAAAACCTAGATCCCTATGCTTTTTGGGAAAAGAAACTTGATCTTAATTGTATATCAAAAATTGCTTTAGTAATCTTAGTTGGGATCGTGAACATGAACATTAAATATAGTGAGATGGTAGAGAAGGGATTGAATAAGTTGAATCACTCCAACCAAAGAAAGCCACTTCCCTTCCCAAGTTGACAATTTACTTTGGATTGTTTTGACCAAGGATTTGCAATCTTCAGAAAAAACATTTTTTTGTAATAAGAGGCATACTAAGAAGCTAGGGACTTACTCTATTTCAAACCCAAAAATTTGCTTAATATTCTCTTTCTAATTCTTTGAATTAGCCTATGGAAATAAAATAAGCTAATGAAACTTCTCCAAACACCTCTTCAAGAAGGGAACATTACATTGAAGAGTCCCAACTTTGTTGTTTCTTTTGGATATTTGTGGTTTTCTATCAAATGTAGGCAGAAAGTGTGGAGTGCCATTAAACCTTCAACTCAACTATTTTGTAATGTCCCCAATTTATTAAAGTGACAATTAAGTAAATTAATTTTTATTAAGTTGTTGAAAATAAATGAAATATTTGAAAGATGACTTAATATTAATTAATTAAACTAAATTAAAGTAAAATAATAAAATCTTATTAAATGTCACTTTATAAATATATCCCTGAAAATTCAATTTAGAAATTAAAAGAGGGAAAATGTGAAGACAAAGAAACAGAATGCCAAGAGACAAGCTGATGGAAAACCAAGAGTTTTCTGAAGAATATTATAAAAGTTCATGGAGAGGATTATTGATGCATGTTCAGATGTTATTTTGATTTGAGGGATTTGTCTGGTGTGTTTGTATTAGCCAGATTTTTGGAGACGAAACCAGAGTTGCCGGAAACTCCTCTGCCATTCCTTGGGCGCGCGTTTCCCCGTATCCAATTTGGAAACGTATCCGATACGGCCCGGATACACGTCAAATCTTGTACCCATGTGTGCGTAAAAAGACTTGATTTTCCAATCGTTCTGAAAACGATGTGATTTGTTTTTTTCTAAGTTTTGACATAAATCTTCCCAAATTCATTATAAAAAACTTCATTAATGCATTTATTTTAAATTTTTTTGGTACAAACAAAACATGCAGCAAATTAGAAAGACAAATGAAATGTTTTTCTATTTCAGCGACTAATTTGCTTGGGTTATCTTCTAATGAAACTCTACCATTTTTGCATATTGTAAAGTGTTAAATTAACTTATAATTATATGTAACATTTATGAGTCTATATTGCGTTTGAAGTAATGAAAATCTCCTCTAATAACTTAGAAAATTGTGTTAAATATGTGTATGTGTTTTTAACTTTTTTATTGATGTCGTATCCTGCCGTATCCATATTGGGTATCTTAGAAAATGGCTGTATCCGTACCCGATACCGTATCCGTATTTGTTTCTGTATCTGTGTCCATGCAACTTTGGATGAAACCCTTCAGGAATCGATCAAAGAACTGGACAGAAACCTAGTTCTTCCTGAGAGTGGATTCAAGACGGAATTCACACTTGTGCAAAATTGTGAAGTCTGCTTCAGAAGAAAATTTATTCTCTCCTATTTCTTATTTGAGAAATAAGGTAACTGTGTTTAAAATATTCTAAGTTTCTGAGTATTCAACGGTGGAGAAATAATATATCAATTGCATAGCCCAAATTATTATCTATAAGAGATTCGATTCAGCTGTGGGTTTAATTACTGGGGGCCAACACTATGGTTATTGGTGAAATATTTGTGGGACTGGCCATATTTATGAGAATATTATTTATAAGAGCTCGATTGAGAGTTTTAACCTGCCCTGAATTTCATAGTGTGAAGAGAACTTAATCAACTATTCAATCTGGGCGACCTTATATAATATATTTAGAGGTAAGATTAAAATATTGCCGCCAAACATTATATGGAAGGAAGCATAATGTTTGATTAATCGAGCGTTTCTATTGGTTCGATCTTTTTTTCTGGCCATCATTATTATTTGCAGTGCCGTGAATGTTTCGTGGGGAATATTTGATAATATCAAAGCTATTGCCACGAATAAATGATTTTTTAAATATTTATTGAGTTTAAATCATAAAATGTTAAAAAGGTGGATTGCCATGAATGCTTGAAGCCACATCTGCAGCCTATTGTGGTTCTGGTTATGCCGTCAGTTGCTTATTGAGTAGGTCGGGTGCCATCTGTCTTCACGGGTCTCTTCTCTTTACCCAGCGAGCATTACAGTGATTGCCGACAGCGTAAGAGGCTTGTGATATTACTCTAAACTGAAGCGTCTAGGCATAGACATTGCTGAACATTACCAAGCTGCTGGTGTTGGGAATTAATGACAGTATTCGTCTACCTCAAGGATTGCTGTGTCTTAATCCCTCCTTGCTACCGAGCCTCCAAGACACAGAAGACTTCCTGTGCTATACAGTTAGGGAGCACGAACAGTCAACAATATTCCAGGTGCATTAATATTGTAATCTTTGTCTTCTCTACTGGAATTTATCTCTGCATGCCTCTTACAATGAACAATATTTTGTATGAAAGTGTTAGAGCTGTCTTGTAACATTGATTAATAGTGGATTGCTATGCTGTGTGGTGTCTTGTGGTCATTGCTCTGCAACCATTGATATGCAAGTCCATGTATAAATCTATAAGTCGGTAACAACAAACTACCTAGTGCAAGTTTGGCACACTGGATTTACTTGTGTTAAGAAATGGCAATCAAAGTGTTTGTTGAAATGTCTGGGTGGAATAAGTGAATTATTTCAGAATGTTATGATCTTACAAACGTTTGACAGAATGCTATGTTATTTATGTGTGACTTGTGACATAATTTTGGGTTGGAACAATTAAGGGTTCTTACCAACAAATTAGCCTTGGACACAAGGAACATATTTTGGCACAAGACCTACTAGTTTCTCTCAACTATATCAATATCTTTTATAGATGTAGATTACCAAGGCTTCCTCACAAAATGGCCCAAAAGAAACAGGGCCCCTACCACACACAACCTCCTTCCTTATGAAGTCAACTTCTCTAGAAGTCTTGACTAGAGGATTCAAAACCTGGGAAAGAAAACCCTTTTGTAGGCCCAACTCTAAACTCCCTTTCAAACACTCAACACGAACAACTTTTTGAGTTTGATAATTTTTGTAAAGATAATATCAGTCAAATTTGTCACTATAAGCATAAAACTTTGGTTTCGCTTAAAAAAATGAATGCCAATTGGAAGATGTTGTATCTATGGTATGTGGTTGTTGATTTATAAGATGATTTGAAGAATTGGTATAGAAGAAAATGATTAGGCCTTGAGATTCATCAGAGTAGTAGATAGTGTGCCTAGAAGCTAATATAGGTTTCCTCTTAGAATAATTGTCATTATGAATTCCTAAACAATAATGATGTCACTATGTACTCCTAAACAATAATGAAGGATAGGCTTCTGAAGCAACACCATAGATTTAAGAATGCATTTCCAAACAAGGACGAAATTATTCAATTTGTAGAAAAACCAAAGCATCAAGAATGTACATGACATCTCTCTAATCTTGGACCTCAATTATAGGACAAGATATTTCTAAAAGAAACAACACTTACATGGCTTGTGCATTAAAAAGATAGAAATTATATTAATGTCTATAGAAAAGATAGATAAATGGGACTAGGGAGTAACTTAGAGAGGCCCCACAGAGGGGAAGAACAAATACCAAAATACAAAATAGTAGGGGGGAACCAACATAGATGGTCAAGAAGCCAATATAAATAGCCAAGTTTGGGGAATAAATTCTCTAAAGAGCATAAACTCGTTCAGTATCATAGTCTAGGCCAAAAACGGAGGAGTCACTAATGTCATTTTTATCACTATGAAGGGGCCAATACAAGATGTGATAGTGCTCATAGGGGAGTACCTAAGGCCATGAGGGCTGAACAAGGCATTGCCCTAGAATTGCACTCGGTCAAAGTAACCTTTGTATTAGTGAAGAAACCTGTAATATGTGTTGCCCATGTGGTTTTAAGGGGGTTGGCCGAAGTAGAGTAAAGCTATGTCATCAAGGAGGAGTTGGACCTCGTTGTCATGAAGAAGTAGAACCACAACGATGACAGGGAACTTGTTGTGGTAGAATTTGTGAGAGATATTGTCACAAGTTTAATTGTGTCTATACATGTGAAGTAATATTATCTAAAGGCCGTTTAGAGTTGCCAGTCTCTAGATGTGTTGTAAAAAGGATTTGATCAATCAAGGATCCCTCAAAACCACCTTGCAAGCATGTGTGTCAAAGGAAAATAACCTCTCATAGATAAAGGGCCAAGTTTGTTGGGTTGCATATCTAATGAAAGTAGAGGGCTTGTTGCTTGAGTCTCTATAGAAGCATGATATCTCTCTTGGATCTCACAATAATTGACACATCTGAAAATAAAATGCTCCTCGATCTCTACATCCTGGAGGGAGAAAAGATGACATATTTGATCTTGGAGAAGAATATGATGATCCATTTTAACACACAGCTGGTGGTAGCACACCCTTAGTTGGCCAAGGGAAAACCTCACTTTGTGTGACCAATGATGGTGGAGATACTGAGGATGACATAAGATACTATCTTCCACCAATAAGAATGTTCTACTAAAAAGCAAGCTTCAAGCTGAGTGGTACAGGAAGGGAGGTCCAAGTTACCTAGATGTGCTGTCCATATATGTCTCCCGTAGGCTCCTAACAGCTAATACTAGAAATTAACATTTATGACAAGTTTGAAAAATACCAAAAAGGAAGTATGACAGTTAAGAAATATCTCTATATTCTAGAATCTACATTTCATTTAAGTAAGGTATACATTTGATATGGGTGTTCGGATGATGGTAAGGGGAGAAAAATCTGTGTTATCATCTTATCTCCATATTATTTCAATACTGACCATGAAAAATGTTTGATTTATTTTCAGCCCAAGAATTACTCAAGGATCTGGAATGTATTTTCAACAAAGCCACTTCTCTGATGAATGAAGCAATAAGTTTATTGACGGAGCATTTATCGATACCTGAAGAGCATAGCATTGACAGTTCGTCAGGAATTGAAAGTAATGAGGTATGATAGTCTTAATTTTTTCTCATGAATATTTCTGTTACTTATGTGACTTCATTTCTAGCCTATGTTCTAGTTGAGATTGAGGATTTTTTTTTTCCTGAAGCAAATCATTTGAAAGTTTTCTCAAGTGAATTGAAATTGTTGTGGAATGAATATCACTCAACTAAAATCAGGTTATTAAGAACTTTGGAGAAGCAACGTTCCTATTAATGACAATAAATAGAAAACCTAAAATTATTACCTGTTTAACTCAGTCAGGATTAGAGTTATTATCTGTTGACTGTGATTTCTGTGTTCAGTAAATATTCTTGTGTTTGCTATTTGATAACTGTGTATATAAATCTGGAAAATTTCAAGTTTCAATGGTGTGAGAGCCCCCTTCCTGCCAGCCTGTGGGTGTTTGGTGATGCAGTTTCATGAAAATAAGTACCTTGAGTAATTACAGAGGGACGCTATGGGTTCAATGCCATCTTTTCTGCTGTTCAAAGCCAAACTGCTAGAAAGCCAGGACATAGAATCCCTAAAGGAAGAATGACAACCTAAAGAATCTGCTAAAGAAGTGGCAAGATATCATGCTGAATGCATGCACTTAAGTCTAGTCATCCTGATGCAGTCCAAGCTCGGAGGATCCAATAAAGGACTGTCCAAACTTGCAGCCAACAACAAGAACACACAGCGGAAACAACACAACACAAGATATATCAATATCAATTAATATTATCTCAGAATTCCAAATACATGCAACATGCCGGGCTGTAAGGCCTTCCCGGTTAGGGCCAATTACATCAATAGATTCAACAAGATCTCGCAGGATCCAACTTTATCCACCTACCTTATAGCTAAGTGGAAGAAACCAGATAGGAACTTGTGCTCGCAAGTCACCAAGCAATCTGCAATCTCTGTCTACCCACTTACAATTATCTGCAACAACTTCCAATCTTTCAGCTTATTAGCTTACTCTGCTATCCTCTATCTATCTTCCCATGCCTCTGTCTGTCTCCTCTAAACATCAACCTAGACTCTCTTTTATACACACTTGCCACAAGTCAGCTTGTAAACAATAAGTAAATGACCCAGTCGGCCATATACTCTACAATGAACAGATATTAAATGCACCAGTCGGCTGCAATTAACAACAAAATACATAGGAGAACGCATCAACCCAGATTTAGGTCCACACAAGATCCAATGCCACAAATCCGCACGCTTCAGAACTCAGCACGATCCCAATGACCCCCTCAAATCACGGATGCAATCTCCAATGTCCGCCCAATCCATAAACACAAGTTGGTGAACCCCAACAACCAGTCGGTAAACAAGCATACTGAGAGCCAGACTGCTCGGTGAAAGACACAACCGAGCATAACTCCACCGAACAGACACCACCGAGTAATATGCTACCGAGCAAGACACCACCAAGCTGCACGCACCGAGCAACTACCACCGAGCAGTGTACCCCGAGTAGAATATCACAGCAACACCAAGCATCACCGAGTCCAGTCACCGAGTCCAACAGTGAAGCAATACATCTTCCAACCGAGGACTACCACCAAAGTGACTGAGCACCTCAGGTCTCCAACCAAGTTAACTACTAAAACATAATCAAACCAAAACATGTTTTTGGTGAGATAGGATTGCCAACTACCCTAGGATGCTCCTGCATCAGACACCCCAGGTGCGAAAAGATGTTCTCAGAAGCTGGATGAACATCTGTTGGGATTCAACACATAGATCCCAAACTGGTTCTTGTTATACATGTCTTCCAAGTCCTCAACCGACACACTCTTCCCTCGGTTCTTCTGCTTCCTTTTACCACTAGTACTTGCTGATTTATCTTCATATCCCTGCACATTCATGTCTACACCATCCATTGCAACCATTTCAGATCTGCTACCAATGCTCAAGTTCCTCTTACCGAGCTCTGCATCCTTCAAAGGAATCAAAATAGACTTTTGCCCATCCTTCAGTATAGTAAAGGAATTTCTTTTACAGTCATGAATAGCCTCTCTATCATACTGCCAAGGTCTACCGAGTAAAACGTGACAAGAACTCATCTCCACAATGTCACATAATACTTTATCTCTATAAGTACCAATGTAAAAGCTCACCATGCACTGCTCTTTCACCTCTACTGCATGACCAACTTGTAACCAACTTATCCTGTAAGGACAAGGATGCCTCAACTTTTTCAAACCAAGTTTCTGAACCATTTCCTCAACAACTAGGTTGTCAGTACTTCCTCCATCAACAATCACCTTACAACGTTTACCACCAGACTTGCACACAGTCCTGAACAAGTTCTTCCTCTGACAAGAATCAGCTTGCTTTGAGGGCAGCAAAGTTCTCCTAAGTAAAAGATTCACACCCTCCACCTCAGGTTCATTCTCAGCGACCTCATTCACCACAACATTTCGGTGAGTACCGATCTTCTTATCTGTATGGGGACATTCAAATGACCGATGTCCTTCTTCACCACAGTTATAACAAGTTCCTCTGAATACACCTCTAGCTGTCTTTCTCCTCGGTTCAACAGGTTTCGGTTTATCCTCAACTCTCGGTTTATCTTTTACCAGTTCTTGCTTCTCTTTCCCTCAGGAATTACCATAATGTCTTCTCTTCAACTTATCTTCTGCCTTCAGTGCATATTGATAAGCATCTTCTACTGAGTCAATCTTCAACATACCAATCTCATCTTGGATATTGAATCTCAGACCATTAACATACCTCGCCACCTTTTCCTTAGAAAGTTCTCTATGACCCGACCAAATAGTCAACTTGTAGAACTCCTCGGTATAATCTTCCACAGTCATCTCCTTCTGTTTCAGATTTTGCAATTTCTTAAATAACTCAAGTTCATAGTCAGCAGGAATGAACTTAGCTTTTAGCTTTGTCACCATCAACCTCCACCGATTGATCTTCATCTCACCTTCTTCTTCTCGGTCCCTCTCCAACTCTTTCCACCATAAAGGAACATGCCCCTTCAACGTAGTCTGCGCCAACCTTACTCTAAGCGGATCTCAATGTCTTCCGACTCAAAGTAGTCTTCTAACTCACCGATCCAATCAATTAGATCCTCGGGTCTCAATGTACCTGCAAAATTGGAAACCTCCATTCGGTAACTTGTACTCAACCGAGCTTCAGATCTCTGCAACCGATCATATTTGTCTCCTCCAGATCTCTCTATCCGATCAGCTTTGTCATCTCCACTAGATCTAGCAACTTCAAAATCTTCAGCAGCTTCTTCATAACCATCATCTGTTCTCGGACCTCTATGCAATCCAACACTTTTGATACCTTCTATGATTTCATTCTTCATTGCCGCCATCTCAGATCTGAATCTTTCTGTTATCCTCGCTTCCACCTCCTTAGAAAGATCTGCAATCGCCCTAGGGTCCAATCTTCTCGGAGGCATCTATCCAGATCTTCGAAAACCCTAAGCTCCACAAGAAACAAACCAGCTCAACCAGGTTCTCATCAACCAGATCAACCACAAGAAACGAACCAGCAGCTCTAATACCACTTGATGTAGTCCAAGCTCGGAGGATCCAATAAAGGACTGTCCAAACTTGTAGCCAACAACAAGAACACACAACGGAAACAACACAACACGATATATCAATATCAATTTATAGTATCTCAGAATTCCAATTACATGCAACATGCCGGGTTGTAAGGCCTTCTCGGTTAGGGCCAATTACATCAACAGATTCAACAAGATCTCGCAGGATCCAACTTTATCCATCTACCCTATAGCTAAGTGGAAGAAACTAGATCTGAACTTGTGCTCGCAAGTCACCAAGCAATCTGCAATCTCTGTCTACCCACTTACAACTATCTGCAGCAACTTACAATCTTTCAGCTTATTAGCTTACTCTGCTATCCTCTGTCTATCTTCTCATCCCTGTGTCTGTCTCCTCTAAACATCAACCTAGACTCTCTTTTATACACACTTGCCACAAGTCGGCTTGTAAACAATAATTAAATGACCTAGTCGGCCATATACTCTACAATGAACAGATATTAAATGCACCAGTCGGCTGCAATTAATAACAAAATACATAGGAGAACGCATCAACCCAAATTTAGGTCCACACAAGATCCAATGCCACAAATCCACACGCCTCGGAACTCGGCACGATCCCAATGACCCCCTCAAATCATGGATGCAATCTCCAATGTCTGCCCAATCCATAAACACAAGTCGGTGAACCCCAACAACCAGTTGGTAAACAAGCACACTAAGAGCCAAACTATTTGGTGAAAGACACAACCGAGTAGAACTCCACCGAACAGACACCACCGAGTAATATGCTACCGAGCAAGACACCACCGAGCAATGTAGCCCGAGTAGAATATCGCAGCATCACCGAGCATCGCCGAGTCCAACAGTGAAGCAATACATCTTCCAACCGAGCACTACCACCAGAGTGACCGAGCACCTCAAGCCTCCAACCAAGTTAACTACTAAAACAAAAATCAAACCAAAACATGTTTTTGGTGACACAGGATTGCCAACTACCCCAGGGTGCTCCTGCATCACATCCATCGAGATATGACCTTTTTTGAATATTTTGAGGTTCAGACTAAGGGACGAAGAAGAAGAAGATATGGGGAGCAGTCCTTTAAGGAGAACTTTGGAATAGAATGATGGGATCAGGAAAGGTACATATTTACCACCAAAATCTTTGATGAATATTTAGGGATGTCTCATCAAATCAAATCTGTATTTCCTTTTGATGATTATTTGAGATATTTGGATTGGATAAATCCAAACAAAAGGGAATTTTCTGACTATGTACAGTGAACGAGAAAATAAGAGAAATATTCAAAGTAGCAAAGGTGGAACTTGAAATGGTGAAGAGTAGAGAAGCACAAGAGGAGGTCAAGAAAGAAGTGGTGATAGTAGAGTGGGAAGAAAGATCAGTCTCAAGATGTCAAACAAGAGGACTGCTCAATGACAGAAGATAGGAATGTCCAAGAAACTTAACCCAAATTTTAGATATGGACATAATTGCATCATTATAATGATGATTTGAAGTGTATGAGAATGATTGGACCATGTGATGATATTGAACATATTAGTTTTGATGTTATGAAGATTGATTTGTTTGATATTGAGTGCGATGAAGAAGAGTTGCAGGTTTATTTAGAAAACCCCATGATTATACAATCCGATTACATGGAGGTGGGCCAACAAAAATTCAAACTCCTTTGTTCCACGATTGATAAGATTGTTGGTGGAGTTTGGATGAGAGATGCTTATCTTAGACGAGCATAATGGAGTGGCGGAGCAGTGATTCTGAGATTGATATGCGATCCCAATATTTTGTTTTGGGCATACAGGTGCAATAGACAATGGTTTGGTATACAAGTGTGAATTGCTTGAGGATGAGCAATTTTGAGGGGAGGATTGTGATGTCCCCAATTTAGCCCAGTATTTTGATTAAATAAACAATTAATCTGTAATTAAATAACAAAATTATGAATAAATGATAATTATTAAATAATGTTAAATGGCTCTATAGGCCGACATGTCCTAACATGTAATAAGGTGGTTTCCTCTTTGGCCGGACCTTTTTAAACCCAAGTATTTATACAGGTCTTCGTGTAGCTGGAGGCATCAAATCATTTTCCTTACTGAGTAGCATCAAAAGAATGCTAGTATTTCTAAGACGGAAAATTCAGGAATTTCATTATTGAAATGGACGCACTGAAGAGTATGTATGGTTTTGAGCGATTGATTGATGCGGAGAGTGTAGATTTGAGGCACACAGAATCATATCACTGAGTTTTCTGGCATGGGGTATCAACACCTTTGCTGTATGTCTATCGACATCAGAAAAGATGTTTAAGAGGTGTTCATTATCGAGGAGGACGCGATCTTGGGAGAGACAGTGTGTTAGCAAAATTGGCAATTGCTGGAGATATTGAGAGAGTCACAGAGTGGTGTGTAATCATTTCTTATTGAAACTGTGATCAGGCTTATTAAGGATTTGTATGTTGTTCAACAACAGTAATATGTTCATATCAAAAATCATATCAACTGTCTGTTTTCTGTGGTTGGGATCAACCGAATTAGAGTTGTCTTCATCACCTGTGTATGTAATCATTAGCTGGTTGATGCAGTCAGGTTTAGAGTTATTATCTATTGATTGTGATTTCTGTGTCCTTTAAGAAGAGCTGGCATTTTCTCGTGTCTGCTATTTGATAACTGTGTATAAAAATCTGGAAAATTTTTAGTGGGATATTTCAATAGACATATCCCTGTATGAACCGAGTACCTTCTTCAAATTTTTTTTCAGTAACTGTCAGAGTACTGTGTCTGCTTGTGGTATGGGAAGAATTTGGCACAATTTATTTTTAAATTTTTTTTTGTCGTTAGTCCTCACAGGTTTTTCCTCATTCAATTTTATATCCACTGAATTGTTGTCAAATAAGTTGTGAATTACAGGGCTATAAATATTTCATCACAGAGCTAGTGTGATAACTGCAACCATCTTCCACATTGAAAATATCTAATACAGTCTTTGTACACTATTTTATGGGCTTGAGTTCATTCTATGGGTGATTATTAGAGTTCAAAATTTTCCTCCTATTGTTTAATGTGATCCTTGCCAGTTTCACCTTTAGTTGTTGACTGGTTCCATGTTTTTCCATGTCGATGTTGTATGTACCTGTTCAATGATGTTATAAGTTTTGGGGACGGGGGGACATGTTTTAGGGACACGGTAGTCCGAGGGCAACAATGAATGGAATTTATGACGAGATATGCTCCTTCTGTATTGTTATTTGTTTTTAAAATTCATCTTGTTGAGTTTCTTGTAATTTCCTGGGATATTGTAGCTAAATATGGATTATTCAATGGGGTGTATCTAGACTGTATCCAATGCAGATATGTATTTGATACAAATTTAGAAAGGTATGCAGGAGTATCTGGTGACATAAATTTGTATACCTGATTGAATAGTACCTACATTATGCCTAGTTTCCACTTGGCCACACATTAGGCTCACCAAGTCTTCCATGAGCTGTGCAAATTGAGATAAAATTTGTATCTGTATGGTGTAGATGGTCAGGCTATTCATTTGATAAAATAATCGGTGTTTAGTTTATAGGCTATTTTACAAGATAGATTTCTTAGGTTTTCCTGCACATCCCCTCTCCCCTATGCATTTTGGGTACATGGGGACAGCCAGGAAATATGCCCTATGATGTCTCTGATTTTTTAAACATCCCTGATATACATTTTGGGGATGTCCAGCAGTGTCTGAGATGGTTGGTGATGTTGCTTATGATGGATAGATACAACATGTCATTTAAAATAGTAAATATACAATAAAAAAGAAATAAAACAGAAAAATAGAAAAAAGTGTTGTAATGTGTCCACGAGGCACATGCATTTTTTTTTAAAACCTTTACCTCCTTACCTGTAAAACATCATTTTCATTTCCCAACCTACATTTTTATTTATGAATCGCACCAGTTGTGGAGAAAAAGAAGAGAAGAAAGGAGAGGAGCACTAGCAGTTGGATTTGTGGTAGTGAGGAATTCCAGTTGCTGGATTTTTTTTGCATCTTACTGCTTTGCCTACTATTGCACATTTTGTAGCCTTGGGCCTTTGCCATTATATTTATAATGAAAAGAAAGAAATTTTAAGTATTAATGTAAAATCATGCTTGAATTACTGAATCATGATGCTTCATGTCTTGACTTTTATTTCTATTTATTGACTTTGTTTAAAGTTTTGAACTTTAATGTTTGTTTTTTTAAAGTTAAATTTCCTATTTATATTTTGAATTATAACATTTTCACTTTTGTAAAAATATAACCAATTTGCAAAAGAATAACACATTAAATTATGTCCAGACTCTATATGCTTGAATGTTCCATGAGAATGCTTTTTCTTGCAGTATTCATATTTATAGGAAAGAGGAAAATCAATTTCTTCTGGCATTCACATTTCTAGGGAATAGAAAATGTTTATTTTTAAACATTCCTTGTAATGTCCACATTTCTAGTTAGTCAAAATTCACTTGGAAATTATGTTAGAGGCACAAAAGTTAATTGACTTGGCAAGAATAATAAAACTGACTGGATGCAGACTTTTCTTGTGAATTGCATGTTTCTTACTTCATTATTACTCATTAGCAGGGAAGTCATGATGATCAGAAATTGGAACTTTCTGATTATATATCAATGATGTCAGTAATTTATGGTATGCTGAGACAAGATTATGCAATGCAGGTAGCAATCTGATCTCAATATTTTAGATTTTGCATAAAATTGTGCATATTACTTATTGTGTTTGTTCATTTTTCTAATTATCAAGTCTCACGATAACTTCATTTCTCCTATGAATTGGCAGGAAAAGGTGGTTTCTGACTTACAACTTGATACATCTTCAGAAATACTTCAAACCTATTGTTTTATGTGGATGTTGCGTCCATTTGTAGATGAAAGAATAATTACCGAGGCATTGGTTTGGATATAAGGAATATCTTTTTTTTTTTTTTGGTAATTTATTCCTTTCTTGAATCATGTTGTTGGTATATCTTTGGGCTGAGGGATATCTAGTGTGTCAAAATAACTAAAAACATGCACCTAGCCTCACAGTGTGAGGTATACCACAAGAAGTTGTTACAATTTCACTCATCAATATCCTTCAGGATTTGAACTTAAGTTTCTAATATAAAAACCCCATAGATATAGTACTCAAGCTTATCACAATTGAGGATATAGGAAGTATTGTTACTGTGCATTTTAGTTTTGCATTTTCCGCCTTTTATAGTCCATGTACTGAGACAATCTCCATTTTTTGAAAAGCATGTTAATTAGTGTCTTATCAAGTAGTGTATGTGTAGTTTGCAAAGGGTGCATATTTCTGACCCTATATTATATTAACAATTACCAAAATATAATGTATTTGAATACTAGGTTGTTTTGTGTTTGTAAGCATAAATACTTCTCATATTCCTTTTATGACCTCTCTCATATGAAACACTTATTTTAGAGTATAGAGGAAGCTGATTTTCTTTCTGTGTAAACTTACGCTTGTGTGTTTGATCATATCTTTGTTTACAAATTACAAGGTTATTTTAATTGTAGATTTGAATAATTTTCTACTTAATTATAAATAATTGCTTTGTAAATGTCTTTCATAACAAGATTTTGGCATGTTTCCTTTTTTCTAAATATTATGGTTGATATCGATTCTTATGCATCTCATGCTACATTTGATTAGTTTTACCTCAACCTATCTCATCTCTTTTAAGTTAACAAATACTCATTTACTCTAATGTTTTGGATCAAAGGAATGTGCATTGCGTACCACTTCAATTCAAACATGTCAATGTGATATGGCATTTACCCTGTGCTGCAAGAATCCTTACAAAAAATGTTTAAGTTTTTGTTTAACTTTTTCACATATTTTATTTACTTTCATATCCTTTGGCCTCCCAATTCATTCTAGATAATACAAATTGGGATTTTTTAATGGTCTCTGCTAGATCCATGTCCTCATGTGATTTCGTTTCACGTAAAAGTATTTTACTTATCTGCCCTTGGGGGCTAGACTGGTTGGTTGGTGTTGTGTGTTTGCCAATATGCAACCTAAGTTCAAATTTTTGCCCTTAAGCTTGGAGTCAAGCTTGTTACATTGAAGGTGTTCTATAGTTGTATAAGGGTGGGAAGGGTCCGTGTCAATAAAAGCTTCCCATGATTAAAATTGATGTCCTCATTGGTGGTTTCAATTGGCAATTACGATGGGAATGGATCAATTAGTGATTAGTTTTGGTGTTTTGTAGTTCTCCTTATTATTGTATGTGGGGCTGCGCTTGTATTGTAAACCATGGAGTCTCACCCTATCTTCTCCACAATGCAAATTTGGTGTGTTGGGATGTGTTCGAGATTTCCACAAAAATAGGATAAAGTCTCACATTCCTAATGTGGGGCATGGCCTTCTCAAGCACTCTTGATCCCTAGGCTATCAAACACTTTCTTATCTCCTGTGGTTTTAAGGGAATCAAAATTTGTAGTAAGGGTTCCTCCTCTTTACTTTTTTTAAAGGGCCCTTTTCTAATCTTTATTTTCTCTAAAAATTTTGAATGCCTTCGAAACAACCAAGCTATGTGAGAGTATACATGTGAGATGATGCCATTGTATAATAATGTGCACCAAGTAGCTGTTGAAAGCTTGGGAATGAGCAACTACTATGCCACTCACTTTGGCCATGAGAAGGTACACCTTGCATATGAATATGTACGGCGTGTTCTTTGCGTTGTCCATCAAGACGATTGGTCTTTAACCTAATATGGATTTGGCTAGCCTTATCATTCTCCACAAAGATGATTGTGGCAGCCTTTAGGTTTACAATAGGGGGGGCAATTGAATTGGCCAAAGAAAGAGTGGTGGGAAACTCAAAGAAAAACGTGGGTGATTTGCTTTTAAAATCTTAGTATGCCTCTGTAATGTCATAAATTGCACCCTATGCAATTTCACATTAGATAAGCCTTCCCTTTAGTTTTGACAAAGACAGTAATGCACTCTAAACCTTAATTCTGATCTGAAATGCCTTTCTTCACCTTGCATGCCTGACTCCTCAACCGTTTGGTCAGGATTGCACTAGACTTATGCACATTGTGGAGACTTCCACACCCTGCACTAGTGTCCCGTGAATATCTGGGATTGTGCTAGCTGTTGGACGTTACACTTTCTATATTTTGGCAGTGTAACACTTCTGCCAACTTGCATGGACGTAGAGGATCATTGGCTGTTGTTTAACTTTTCCCATTTTGCCCCCATTTCTAGATGGGAACTTCATTCTAGCTTCTCTCAATGCTTGATCAACTTCTACATTTCAACACTCCATTATGTAATGGTAATTGTATATTCAATACTGAAAATGGATTTACACTATACAAGCAATTACATTATGATATTTCTAAATGACACAAACATAAAAAAAGAAAGAAATAAAAACTGCCTAATAAACTACGATGACCATTAAAAAAATATTATATTATTTTAATACCCTCCCTTAATGGGCATTGTTCTAACTTAAAGTTCATACAAGACCCTGCCATGATTTTTTATGGAAATAAAAATTAGAAAACCTAGAAAATAACATCACTTGTGATTTTTTGTGGAAATAAAAATCAGAAAACCCAGAAAACAACACCAGTCGTGATTTTCTGTGGAAGTAAAAATCAGAAAACAACATCAGTCATGATTTTTTGTGGAAAAAATCAGAAAACCCTCCATGATTTTTTTTTGTGGAAAAAAATCAGAAATTTTTTCATGATTTTTGTGGAAAAAAAAATCAGAAACCCCTTCCATAATTTTTTGTAGAAAAAGAGTCAAAAATCCCTTCCGTGATTTTTTGTGGAAAAAATTAGAAAACCCTTATGCAATTTGCAATAGCAAATAAAATCACATTTTTTCGTTAAAAAATGATTCAAAAAATCTCTGGAAAAAAATTTCTAGGTAGCCACAATTTTTTTAAAGAAAATTCATCAAAAAACTTAACCTCCTCTAATACCATGAAATAGTATTTGTATAGTCAATAATGAAAATGAAGTTACATTATATAGGCAATTACATTATGATGTTTCTAAACAAAACAAATGTAAACAAAAGACAGAAATAACTACCTAAACTAACTAAGATGACCATTAAAGAAAGATTACATTATTTTAACACATTCTTGCATTCTTCCACTCATAACACCTTTCACCATCCTATTACTCTGACATTATCACTATCATAGTGAAGTTTTGCAAAGCTCTGTCATCTTGAGAACTTGTCGTTCTCCATCACTCGAGTAGGCTATCTGGTTTCTGGTTTCGAGGAAAGCAACTCCTTGGGACTTTATATTTTAGATATTGTGTTCAACATGATCAACATATTATTGATCTTCCTTCGGTTTATGTCATTTTTCATTGTCTTGTCTAATGTTGTATGTTGTCGTGGAAACACTAAATTGGTGGTTTGATTGAGGCAAACCTCTTAACACAACCACCCAACCCTTCTGCTTTGGTCTAATTTGTGTAGGTAAAAGTGGAGAAGATCTTCAACCTTGCCGGAGCTTTAGAAGCATTTCTCGTTGATTCTTGTCACTTCTTTGTCTTTTAATCATTTCCATTCTATTTAGTACTTGCATTTCAATAATTATTGTGCTTGTTTTATATCTTTTAATGCCCATAATCTATATAGGACATTCTGTGTTTCTTTGAGGGAGTTACGATTCTCTATCGGTATAGGACGCTAGTGCGCCACGTTGTTATTCTCGATCTGTGTGTCATCGTGGACAGAGAGCTCACTGAGCTTCTCGAGAGACCTTTGTGGTTTGTGTTTTCAGTTTCTAGTGTCTACATATTTTAGTTAATTTGTATGCTTGGTTAAATTGATATTTATCTAAGTAGTGGACAAACTCTAAGGTTGCAATTGCTTGAAGGTTTGTCTAGAGTGGAGAGTTTAGATCCCTCGAAGGTTTTCATTATCCTTCGTAGTGGTTCATTTTTCATCCTCTACAACCTATATTAATATTTAGGTATATATTGAAATAGTCATAGCTTTCATATCGTTATTACTTATTTCAGATATATGATATCTAAGTACAGTTTCCAATAATGGATTTGTAGATTGATTTTTAAATCTGTCACAGGGCCTTTTGTAATGGATTTGATCCTTTTGTCTGAGTTTGATTGGCATTCTGTACTTCTTTATCTGATAATGTGTGTGGACATTTTAATATTATTGTCCATCATGTAGGGTATATGGATACAATGCGCCCTTTGTACAACACTGGCAATCATTGCATTTTAGTATATCTGTATCTATTGCAATAGTTCATAGATTTCAATACTTCTGCACTTTGACCTCATGATAGGGTTCCTTAGATCAAATGTTGTTAGGGTATGAAGAATGGTATATACATATAAATTTGAGAGTAGTGTTGTATCCTAAGATGAAGAAAGCTTAGGGTTGTAGGACATATCCTTAATGACTTCTACTAGTCATAGTGATAAATGTGAAGCTCTTAAAATCTGTAAATATATTGTCCCTTAACACACCATAGGTGATATGCCAATAAGGATGATTATCCTTGTTTACCATTCCCTATAAAATTCTAAGTCTGTCTTGTCTCGAGCTTCTGATTAGGAGTTCATGATTAATATGTATTGTATTTTAGAGATCCATGATGTATCAATTCAGTTCTTTTGGGCTAAGCTATTTTAACATACATATACAATGTGGTCTAGCTTTACAACTAACTATAGTAATCTGCAATTAACTGAAGAGTATCATCAATGGATTACGAAAGGAGAGAATTTGAACTACCCTGAATCTTATAACTGATTGTGGACATTATGAAACATGTCTTAAGCATACCTTAATGAGTTATCATCTTCAGAAGATTAGGAATACGTGGGGAAAAACTTGTATACCTACATTGTCTTTAGTTAGTTTTGTATCCTTCTTATGCAATTTTAACAAAAAAGAGTAAAGGGTTAGTTGATATATCATGATGCTTTACCTCTATGAGTTGCAAGACCCAAGATGGTGGGGATGCACATTGCAAATAATAAGGAATAATGGTTTTGTGACATGACTAAACAAGCTCAAGTCTTGAAGCATGTGGTCAAGATGACATATGGTGTAGAACATTTCTTTTTGTACTGTAAGATGATCGTGATCAAAGTGCCAAATCCTTTTGGATTCCCTCTCTTTTTCATTTTACTGTCTGGGCACTTTATCTGTTTCTTGTTTGGCATATTTTATTGTGTTGTTATTTTGTCTATTTTCCTCATCTTCATTGCCTCTTTGTGGATTGTAAATTATGGTTGTCAAGATTTTTATTCACTTTGTCTGCACTAATTATTTACAAATAGATGCCTTGTTCACTTATTTGTCTGAACAAATTTCAGAGTTTATTTTAACTATGTTAAGTTTATCATGACATATTATATAAGAAATTTCATTTTTATTGAACCACTGCAACTTTCTAGACCAGACACAGAATTCCTTTAAATTCTGTTATTTTAAAATTTAATTTCAATTAATAGCATAATTGGCGTTAGTGACATGATTTGCAGGCTTCAGTAAAGATGATTTCAGTTTTTTGAGGTATGTTATTGAATCCGTTGGCGTGGAGTTTTCTAAACAAGCTTATATTTTAGTTGTCTTGACAACTCTGTTTGGGAAATAATTTCTTTGATTTTGTCCTTTCGATTCCATGAGTAGTGCTGAATATGGGGAATCTTTAATTCACATCCCACCTTGTCAAAACTGGAAGAAATACATGTATTGTTGTTCGAGATTAGAAATATAATATACTCCATGATTTTAAATTGGTCTAAACAATCCTCACCATACAAAATTCAAATGTATTCCTCTATTTTAAAGAATGTTATAACACTAAGCTTTTACATGTTTCAGTTTGATAGTAACATGATCAATTATTCAGCTCAAGGTTAGAGGTTCGAAACATGACAAGCTCCAAAGTTAAGTTTGAGTTATAGTTGATTGGTTTTCTCGCCTCCATGGCAAACACTATTCCTTCTTGTGGGAAAATACCCACTTACAACTTAAACTCAAATTTGTAGCCTGTTATATGTTGGTAAACATATTTGTCACTGTAGATTTCAAGTGACTCGCCCAATAGGGAGTGACAAATGTCCAAACAATTGGATAAGATGTATTGGGGTAACAACTTGCCTTTGTTTGAGAGGGGCAACTATCTCATAACTTCAAATTACGAAAAGGACAAAAACAAAACCAAGAGAAGTTGAATAATAGAAACCCTAGTGACAAACATACAAATACCAAATAGGACTTAAAACCAATGACATTTTACAAGGGAGGTTATCACAAAATACGTTTTTATATGCAATGACGACAAAAGAAGGATGACGAACCTCATCATATGAAGAGGTATAATACTTTTAACACATCCAAACCAAGATATGAAGATATGAGTTTGTTTCATTTCGTCAATTGCATTGTTAATAAGTTTTTGAATAGATAACAAATTATTTCCACCAAGACACAAATCAATAACCAATTTTGTCACACGAAAAATCAATATCAATAACTCAGAGACAAGTTCATAACATATGAGCCCAAAGTAGTCTATGTTATATTTATGAGATCATACAATCTTAAAAACCTCTTTATACAAAGTGTGAGCACAAAAGTTATAAAAAGGTCTCGAAAATTTTCTCTACGATTTCCCATTTTTTAAAAAAGACCCTTGTACATTTGAAATGGCCTTGTATTTATAGGCCTCTTCTCGATAAGCACTTGTAATTACCATTGCACTCTTAGAGAACATAAAAGTAAGCTTTATTTTGGTTATAGACCTCTCAATTTTTGTGCAAACAATACCTATTTCTATAACCTATTATGAACAATTGACATAAGTGACATTTACAAAAGATAACATTAATAAAACTTGGGGTTTTATGACTTTTAACTATGAGAAGCAAGATGCTCAACTTGATTTATTGAATTTTTTTCTCTTTATCTTGTCTCGTGCAAATAATTTGAGAATTATTCCAATAAAAATACCATCAATCTTTGCCACCAATGTCTACTACTTCAACTCCTCGTATTTCTTCATTTCTTTGAAAGGACCATAGAAACACTCATGATTCACAAGCACATTTCTAGTATCAAGTAGGCCTCTATGAGATTTCCATCTAGATAGATTTAGTCATGGCATGACAATCGCCACAAACATGAAGATCTTATTGACACAGATTGGTGTTCCAAGAAATGTATTCATTGGCTCCAAAAACAATTAATACTTCTCATTATGCTCACATAAACATATTCCTTATCTTTCCCATTCATATTGTGAAATACAAAGCTAGTTTTGGGAACAAACTACCTTCTTTAATGTTCCCAACATAGCATAGATCTCCTATATTTATGGACGCGATCTCTCTCTTGCAAAAAACATTTATGCTATTTTATCAATTTCAATCTAGCTATATTCAAGTATCTCTTACTAATCTCCTCACCTTTTAAAAGTCACCCCACCTACCCACTCCTTGTCAAGTTGGATAAGTATTTTGATGATAAAGTTCAAGGCTCACTTG
This sequence comes from Thuja plicata, assembly GCA_018584345.1. Classification (NCBI taxonomy): domain Eukaryota; kingdom Viridiplantae; phylum Streptophyta; class Pinopsida; order Cupressales; family Cupressaceae; genus Thuja; species Thuja plicata. Next base: position 841,091 of record MU224878.1, on the reverse strand, counting down.
ACGTAGCATGTTGCTGACACTTCCACCATAATCTTGTTGAAATAGTATGAAATGATAAAATTTAAATATCTTTACTAAATTATAAGCTTGTATTCATTAATACATTCTTTGCACTTTAGGCATGTACATTGTAGTTGCAATTATTTACCAATCCATATTTCTTTGCAAGGATTATCCTCTGAAATAAAGGTCTTTCCTAGCATAAAATAAGTACTCAGGCTTTTAATTTTTTGACCATATCTACAATTGTAGGCACTGTATCTCTTATCACAACAACCTCAATTTGTACCTGTGATTGATGTGTTTAGGATAATGTTCAAGGAAGTTCATCAAATCAAATCCCTTGGCCTCTAGGTTCCTTTCAATCCCATAAATACAACATTGTGGATCTGCTGTAATCCAAAAGCATGAACTAGCTACCCCTAATATTTTGCGTAATGAGAGTTTGCTTTTAAATTTCATACTTTTGATTGCATAAAATGTACAACCTTCTTTGCATCTTACTAGTGATGATACACACAAAGTAACATGTGAGTCACATCATTTGATATGAATCTCCATTCCACTATATTGCATTGGCCTTTAATTGACATGATCAAATTATGATACAAGTGAAACTATTATGTGAACCAAAGAGGGCATTGTAACAAACATGTGGCATGCATCATCAGTTCTCTCATTTACCATTCCCTCACAACATAATGTATGGTAAACCTTCCATTTTAAACACCTAAGCAAAAACCACATGCCATTTTATCATCTTCAACCCAACTATATAGAGGTGTTGTTATAAGTTCCCCTATCTTCATCGATCTCCTTACAATGTGAACTTAATACAATACCAATCTTCTAATTGTAAAATCTAATGTGAGAAGAGAACTGATGTTTACAAAGGATCTCACATTTCCAAACAAGACTCAATTTGTATTTGATTTTAGTAGTATTGCTACCACATGATATCAAGTCAAATAATAATAAGAGGAAAATCCATAACATTGACAAATTTGGAAAATGTTGTAGCTAAAAATACCTTGCAATCTTGGCATTCGACAGTAAATATTTCTTTAAGGCATTTTGTCAAAAGGTTCATGCCTTGATGGATGTTCATAACCTATTCCAAATCCGTCGCTTGCATTTTCCTTGGAGTTTACCTTGCAAAGAATCTATTTTGTGCATTTTATAGATCTTTGCATGTCATGAGGGGATATATCTTTGAAACATTTTGTTAAGGTACTTTGTTTAGGATTTCATATTATGCATGCAGGACAGTTGACCATGGAAGTTGCAAGTATAATGTTTGATCCCATCCTTTATGCTTTGATGATGTTCATAAGAAACTATTGTATATTAGACATAGTGCACACTATTATGTTGTAGGCCTATTTTTTAGATTGACTCTATTTACATCACCAACAATCTCCTTAAGAATATCATTCGTGATTTTTTTTTGTGATCAATAAAAGGCTCGAGCCAAGATATATTTATATAAGACAACTAGTAATAGAATATGATGAAGAGTCTTAAGAATAAAAAGTCTATGGAGAACAATTGCTCTAACAAGTTCATATTATATTCTTAGAACATACTAGTAGAGATAAACCTAATCTATGTTTCTTGGACAAAAACAAAAGACAAAACACACTACAACTAATTTCAGTCAGAAGGACTCTAGCCTCCCCTTGGTCATCTACGTGCTCTACCTCGACCTCTCCTGCTCCCTACCACCACATCCACCTCTGAGTATGCCATTCTTTGCCGATGAACTGTTAACAGGGTCCTCTGTACCTGAATGATTGTATTTTCTTGTGGAGATCTTAGCCCTGCATGTTCTGCACTCTAGTCTGGGTCCCAAGGCTCTATATCTTGCGCCCCCCCCCCCCCCCCCCCCCCCNCTTGCCCCCCCCCCCCCCCCGCCTTGAAAATCAAAGCTTGAAAGAAGAACACCCTCCATATTCTTCATCCACTGCTCACCCTCATTTTCCATCACTAAGTTTTGGAATTTCAGAAAATCTCTGACCCAACTTGGGCCTTCATTGTGGAAAAGCTTGTATAGTTTCATTTGAAAATCAATCCTTTCTTTGATTGCAAACCTCCTATATCTAAATATCCTTTGGTCCTCAATTATCAGTATTGGGAATCTCTTTGGAGGATGACCATTTATTCTCGCTATGTCATAATCCTTGGGTCTTGGGATGGTGAGATCATTATCAATGTTCTGAAGGATTCTGGTCATGTCCACAAGGAAATCTCCTAAAAAATCCTTCCTGCAAACCTTCTCTGCTACTCTTTTACTTAAGCCCACATGCAATAGTGTTGCAAGAAACACCGCCACAGTATTTGTATCGACTCTATACCTCTGATTTGCCCTTGTAAAATCTTCTCCTGAAATTCCCAAAACAATTTTTACCACCATGATATGCAGGACTTGCAACACTTCTTGCATTCGTTGATATGTTACCACCCCTAAGAAAGCCACTTGTCTCTTTGTGCCTTCCACTAAGAACCAAATACGAGAATCCATGTCGTAGCCTTCTAACCTCAACTTTTCTCTTATTCTACAAAACCAGTACCCTGCTGCTATTTCCATTATCGCTTTGGTTCTCACTAAGAGACAAAAGGAAGATTTTATGAAAATAAACTTTTATTCTCAATGAAAAAAGTATAATTATGACAAGTTCGACATTCCTGACATCACCTCACTCACCAATCGTCTAATCATTCTCTATCGTTGCTCCAGCAAGAGATTTAGTTTTCCCAAACCAAAGTTGGTTGAATATATTAGCTTCTACCAAATTGGTAATTCGCTTTGCTCTAATCTTTCTTCACACTAAGGCCCCGTTTGGTTGATGGAATTCGAGCGGAATTGGCAGCGCAAATTCCAGTTTTGAAGGTAATCCGCCGTTTGTTTGTTAAGTTGCAAAACCCGGTTATGACGTCGAAACCCGGATTTGACCCAAAAATGGGCGGTGCGATCTTTCCACTGAAAATGTGGAATTCAAAATGGAAACCGGGTTTTCAGTATTTTTGGACTGCATTTAATATATTTTCGGGTCCGGAGTCTTTGCGTTTTAAAAACGTGGTTTGCAAATAGGGTTTCATCTGCTGCTAATTCCGCTCGAGTGTCGTTCATCACTTCAAACACAGCAGAGGGTTTCATCTTGTCTGAGTTTTGATGTACAAAACCTTCGATACACAAAGTCTTGTCTTGTCTCCAATGCTTTAGTCATCTTTTCCTCCAGACTTTCATCTGTCGAACGCCAACAGAGAGGGTTTCATCTGTCGAACGCCATTCAACCGAGGAAAACACAACAAGGTTTCATCTGTCGAACGCCGTTCTTCATCACGCGGAGGAGGAGGAGGATTACCGTGAGTTTTATGCTTCAACAGTGTATTGTATTTGTGTTTATGCTTCTTCATTATTTGTGCTTCATAATTTGTAGTATTTGTGGTTGCAATTGTTAAAAACGTGGTTTGCAAATAGGGTTTCATCCGTTGTAAATTATTTTGTATCCAAATAAGAAATACTATCTATTGTCTGTATCCAAAACGAGATTATATGCTTTACATTGACAAAAGGTTGATTTGAGGGTCCTCTTCGCTTCTCTGTTTTCCTCTTTTAAATCAATTCAGTGATGCCTTCCAACTTTCATGCCTTAAAACAATACCAAAAGAAAAACTGATTCCAACGTAATAACTTATTGTATTTGGGAAACATACTAATATTCAAAATTGGGAATCTTTGGATAGTTTTCTGAATTTAATAACTGGGAAATAGACACTGTGGATGGATGCCATTTGAACGGTCTACACCCTTCTCTTTGTTTTTCCAACTCCACAATCTTACAATAAATACCAGACCATGAAGTGGGTATTTCACAATTCATCCAAACCATATTTGTTTGCTTTGATTTTGGTTATTTCAGATCTTCTTTGTGTTGTTGTGAAGATGTCTGGCTGTGGTGGAAAGTGTGGGTGTGGAGGCAACTGCAATGGCTGTGCAGGGTATCAAATATCGTTATAACCATTGTTTTCAATAATTTCAATGGAAGAATGGGAAGAATTGCCCTCTATTTCTCTTTATTTTGAATAATGAGAGGTGGTATTTGATGTGATAATATGGGGTTCTAGTATGTGATGTTCCAAATCGGATGGATATAATATTATTTAATTCCTTACAATCAAAATATAACAAAAAGAGGAATGAAGTAAATTATTTTTATATCCAAATAAGAAATATTAAATAATTATCAATGCGACTTTAGGAAAAGATGTTAATTAAAGTCACTAACTATCTGATTCACATGATCTAACCTTATTGTCTGTACCTTTATCATGACTATTGAATAAACTGGGTCCATTTTCCTGTGGATAATCTGA
>MU224878.1:809811-836614 GCA_018584345.1 Thuja plicata | reverse complement strand
AAATGGACAAAATAAATCACAACATTAAATTAAACATTAACAATTAAAAAAACTCAAAATAAAACAAATAAAAAAATGGACAAAATAAATCACAACATTAAATTAAACATTATTAAATAATAAAAAAAAAATTATAGTCTTTGTCGAATTCCAATTCCAATTCGAAATGTAGAACCAAACATAGAACATGGAGTGTTTAATTCCAATTCCAATTCGAAATTGTTGAACCAAACGCAGAAGTTAGAATTTGTCAGTTCCAATTCCGATTTTGAAATTGGCAACCAAACGCAGAAGATGGATTGACTAATCCATCTTCCGTGTCAACCAAACGGTCTTGGAAGATGCAAAACCAGAATTTCAAAACCTGATTTTGAGATAATCAAGTTTTGAGTCAAATTCCAATTCCCCAACCAAACGGGGCCTAAAGTCCTAGAAGCCAACACCAAAAAAAGTCGAAGGAGTTTATATGTACTAAGTTGACAATTTGCTTTCTCCACAATTTGACAATTAAAATTGTTAATCTTCCTCCTGTACTTAATCACTATCCACTATCTTCACCCCTCGTACTTGTTCCACTTTTCAAGGATCATTGCAGGATAAAAATTTATTCAAAAATTGACATGGCTATTAAAAATGAAGGTAATGATCCTCTCAAAAAACTCCTTCACAACTTGTTTTATTTACAATTTTACCTAACCTCTCCAATTCTTAATTTGAAAACTTAAATCATTCTTCCCCTGATTCAAAGTTGATGAGACTAACCTTAGACTAGACCACTTGAATAGGCCCATTGAAACAACGTTCTTGTTCAAACGACTATTGTATTCTTAATAATTAAATAGTAGCTTCTTCATAGCATCTTCTGAAAGAAATGTCTATTGATTGCGAGCCGTTACCTTTACATCCCCCTTTTGAATGTTCTCTTTGATTTGATAGAAGAGTTCAAAAATAAATCAATAACAATTTGAAACATACTCCCCCAAATAGAGAAAACTTGTGTCTGCTAGTTATGTAAATAGAGATAAAATATTTTTGTCATATACTTTCCTTATCAACTGACCATCAACTCCCAAATTGGATAATTTGTCCGCTATCATATTGCTCTCTATAAATATGATTGAATGTAGTGTGTTCGAAAGAATTTGATAGCTCCAAAGCTTGTAAAAGAAGTGACTTAAGTCTCCAGTTTATGATTTTCTTGTCCTGAGAGCGTTGATGAATATAGTTGATTCCCCTTCTATCTCCACTTTTGTGAATCCTAAATCCTTGCATAGGATCAAGCCTTCAAGTAAAGCTTTAAGTTCTGCCACATTATTAGTATCATTCTCTAAATGTTTGACCAACTCTGCAATAATTACCCCTTTATTTGAATGAATAACACATCCAACACCTAAAATAACTGGATTACCTCTTGAAGCACCATCAAAGTTTAACTTGACCCAATCTTGCCTAGGTGGGATCCATCTACAATCAATCCTATATTTTTTGTTATTTTCCACTTTACCAACAAAACAAGGAATTTTCAAACCAAACCAATTTCTTGTCATCAAATCATCCCACATTGCATGCTTCAAATGTTTATCTAAATGCATTTTTCTCTAGAGTTCACAACCTCTACTATATTTTCTTCCAGCTTGTTGATCTACAGGTTCCATTCCACCTTCTTACTTTGAAAGATCCTGGGATTTCTTTCTTTCCATAATTCTCAAATCAGTAAGGATGGTGAAACTGTCCAAAAGCTGGCAAAAATGCTATCAGGAAAAAGTCTTGGCCAACCTTTAAATAATGACATTATGTCTTTTGGAATAGTCGAATACCATCCTAGTCTGGCACAAATCCAATACCATCATTTTATTGCAAAAGAGCAATGAACAAGAATATGATTTATTGACTCCTCATTTTCACATAATACACATCTTGATGAACCTTGGAATCCTATTTTTCTAAACCATTCAACTATCAAAATCTTCCCTTGAAGGGTTTCACAAGAGAAAATTCCTGCTTTAGGAAGACATAATGAATGAAAGCCATTTTTCTTGACTAATGAATTGTACCCATCCTTTGCATTATAATTACCTATTTTAGAAGCATTCCATATAATCCAATCTTCATCTTTTCTGAAAGAAAGCCATCTATTCTATAAAATTATCTTCAATTGTTCTACAACCTCTTATGGAAGATGCAATTCTTCCCAAGATCTATGTTTCCATTTGGAAGATTTATTAGGATCCATATTCACATAGTCCTTAATTTATTGGCCCCATGAAGCCTCAAAAAGATCCAAGATGCTTATGTCCATGTGATTATGAATGGATGGATGTCCTCCCCAGGAGTCTTTCCAAAAAAGGACTCTTCTCCCATTAACAACATCCCATGTGATTTGGTCCATAATTACCATTCAACACGATAAAATAAAATTCCATATTTGAGATCCCCTAGGAAAAAAATTGTTTTAAGATTTGTGACGATTCAACCAAAGCCCGAGGCAAGTATTTGCATCTACCTATTATAACCCATTTCAAATTTGGATGCTTGAAAAGTTTCAAGAATAATTTATCCTCTGACGCTTTATTTTTCCATAATTGATTTTTAACCGTCTGCAAATTTTATTCCATGCAATCATCATATATTTCCTTCTAGTATTATTTCCCTGCCAGAAAAATGATCTCAATTTTTTGACCACCTTGCCATATGCCTCTGCCGACAAAGAAAGGCAAGACATCAGATATATTGGAACACCAGATAATGTTTCTTTTAACATTGTGACTCTTCCTACCCAAAATAACCATTTTGACTTCCATGAATCTAGTTTGTTGTCAATCCTTTCTCCTGCTCCGTCCCTAATTTTGGAGTATCCCAGTGATTTATTCAATGGAATGCCCAAATAGTTGCATGGTAATTTACCTTCATGGAATCCTAATATCTCTATAATTTGAATTTGAATTTTAGTTTTCACAAAAAAAGAAAAAAAACATTGGATTTTCCTTTATTGATACTCTGACCAGAGGCCCTGGCACAAGAATTCAAAATAACCTTGAAAGCCCTTGCTTCCCTTCTTTCTCCTTTACCAAACAACATGTTGTCATCCACAAATTGTTGATGGACTATTGGTGGAACTAATGAAGTGATATTGATCCCCCTGATACTCCTTACTTCCTGAGCTTGATGTAAATTTCTGCTTAAAGCTTCTACCATAATGATAAATTAAAAGGGAGAGAGATGATCCCCCGACCGTATACCTATAAAGCATTCAAAAAAACCTTGTGGTGATCCATTGATAAAAATTGAAAACATTGGACTCGATATACAATGGAAGATAAGATTAATCCAAGCTTAGTTAAAACGAAATGCTTCCATACACTTACATAAAAATCTCCAGTCTACTTTGTATTAGGATTTCTTTATATCTAATTTGACGATCATACTTGGCATCTTTGACTTTTGGACATAACATATAGCTTCCTACGCTATAATTACTCCATCAAAAATTGATCTTCCTGGCATGAAACCTGTTTTCTCTTTAGATATGATAACTGACAGAATACTCTTGAGCCTATTTGCTAAAACCTTGGCCAAAAATTTATAAATAGTATTGCATAAGGAAATGGGCCTAAAATCATCCAGTGTGGAGGTTTTTTCCTTCTTTGGCACTAATTCTATAAATGTATTATTGATTTCCTTTAGAAATTTGCCTCCATTTCTAGCTTCCTCCTATACTTCTGTTATGTCCGATCCCACTATATCCCAACATTTTTGAAAGAAAGAAGTAGGAGAACCATCAAGACCAGAAGCTTTATTTGGGTGTATCTAAAAGAGATCCTTTTTAACCTCTTGGACTACTGAAATGATTCTAGGTCCCTACCAAAATTGATCTCTAAGCTTCCAAGTCTGAACCATCTTCATTATTTAAAATGTCTTGGAAACATTAAAGTTTATTTCTCTTGGATCCTCTATAACAGTGTTTTCAATTTTTAATTTCTGAATTCTGTTAGAACTCCTCTTTTGTCTCGTGCTATTGTGGAAGAATCTTGTGTTTCTATCCCCTTCTGCTAGCCACACTTTTCTTGACTTATGTCTCCAAAAGTCTTCTTCTTTAGCTAATTCATAATCTCTTAACAACTCTTTCTCCTTTTGAAACCTATTAGAATCCATGCCATGTTGAATAACCTCTTCATTGAGCTCTTTTACGTTGTCCTCAATAATAGTCTTGGAAGCCAAAATATTTTTGCAGTGTTCCCTATTCTATTTTAACAAAATTTTCTTGATCAGTTTAAGCTTGTTGACAAAACAAAATAATTTAGATCCTTGAAACTCTCTTTCTGACCACCATTTATCTATGTCTTAAGAAATCTTCATGTTGCATCCACATATTCTCAAAATTAAAAGAACAACAAAGGGGTCTTACATCTCCACAATTTCTAAAATTATAGGGAAGTGATCTGATTTTGAGATTGACATAATAGAGGATTTTGAATTGAATGAGAAAAGCACTAGATCACCCTTAAAGAAAAACCTGTCTAATTTCTCTGCTATCTGACTAGAGTTTTCCCTTCTATTATTCCAAGTAAAAAATCCATCATCAGATATAATTTCTAGTAAGTTGATATGAGAAACCCAACTTTTGAAGTCAATCTATGTTTGCATCTCTCTTTGAATACCCCCCTCTTTTTCTGAAAGATTGATGATTGCATTGAAGTCCCCTCCAATAATGATTGTTTCATCCTTATGAATCCGCAAAAAACGTAGTTGGATAGTTCCATAATTTCAGCTTCTTCCTCATTGGGATGGGTCCATGAACATTTATTAGTATGAATTTGGCGCTCGTGTTGTAGCTGGAAACCCAACCTCCTTGCCAATTTTGATTTCCTTCTATTATTTGAAAACAAAACCTACTAGAATTCCAACTAATTGCCAAGTCTCTTGAATTGCCTACCACTTCTACTGCTTCTCCTTTGCAAAATCTATTTTTCTTCCTGAATTGAGTCCATTGTTCTGATTGTAGTTTTGTTTCTTGTAAGAGGTAAAGATCAACCTTAGCAGAAAATATACAACGTTTAACTAAATGATGTTTGTTAGGGGCACTCATACCCCTAACATTGTATGAGATGAGCTACATTTCTCCTTGGGAAGAAACTTCCCCTTCCCTACATAAATTTGTTTGATGGATTGATTTTAGCAATATTTTCTCACCCCCTTCTCTATATTGTATTTTCTTCAGTAAAAATAAAGAAATCCATATCTCTTGCGAGCGAGGCTTCCAAGCTAATCAACAAAGGAAATCTAATTAATTCTTCTATAACATTGAACCATGTTTGATCTACCTAAGGTTCCAAATGGGAGGGAAAAGGGATCCATTCTCACATCTATTTGTCAAAAACAATCTATTCTACTTCCTATGTTCGTAAGATTTTCAAAACAATACCCATAGAGACAAAACATATAGCAATTTACTTTGTTTAATCGAATCAAATTATGTCCTTTTCACGTTCATAGAGATAGTTGTAGACAAAAAATCCGATTTGGAAAACCAATTATGAGCCTCAGAAAGGAATATATCTTCTTTCCCTTCATCATCCATGGAGCTCTCATTAAGCCTTTCAATAATATTTTCATCCCATTGGTCCAAATTATGATATTTTGACCTCTCCTCACGTCCTTCTTTGAGATGTATACTCTTGGCTTGATGATCATTAAATGACACATCTCCTAGATCTCTCATCTTGATAATGGATCACAAAGTGTGATTCAAATTGTTGATGCAAGAAGCATTTACACAATCTAATCTGGAAATTCAGTACTGATAAATTCTTCTCTCATAAAGAACCTTCTCAGACCATTACCTCAAGTTGAAAATGATTTTTATAGAACATGGTAAGGATTTAGTGATATCTAGAAGAATACACAATCTTGTAGAAGAATGGATTTTCCAAGGCAAGAGGAATCAAGAGTGGAGAAAATCCCTAGCTTGTTACCAATAAACTCCAAAATGTCTTGTCTTCTGTATTCTGATGGTAAATTTTTAAGGATTATCCATAAAGGAATAAACCTAATGTTGAGCTTATCTGCTGAAAAATTGGGCACCCATGACTGCACATGCATACCACATCCATTACAGAACCAACATTTACTGTTGAGGACCCTATCTCTATCTTCTTTTGAGGCAAAGATTATCGTAAAAATCCCATTTGCATTATCTAGAAAAGAGACATTTTCTACTTTTTGCCAATGATATTTAATCCATTGTAACAAATCATTGAGCAAGATACACGAGTCCCAGAACTTACAAATTAATTCCTTATGCGTTACACTTTTAACCCTTTTTTGAAGAACCTCCTCATCCAACTAGATGCATGAATGTGGCTTCTCCGTGGCCGAAACCTCCTTTCTTTGTCTATGTTGATCATCATCTCCTAAAAACACTTGGGCCTCACCAACCCCTCTATGAGAAATCGACATGCTTTCTAAAATTTGTATATTTTTCTGCAAATGCTCTCTTTCAATGTCTTTGGTTTTCCTGACCCATTTCTGCCAAAGAGCATCCCTCTGAGTACCCCTTATATTAGTGTGTGAATAATACAATAACTGTCCTTTTGTCCCTTATGTTATGACCAAGTTATCTTTTCCCCATAGTGTCTCCTATCCTTTTTATCCTCAAATCTCCTCTATCTTTTTTCAAACAACCCCACCTTAAATTGTCTCCATAGTTGATTTCTTTTGGCATTGATGTCCCTATAATATTGTGACCAGGTTTCATTTGGAAGTTGTGGGTTAAAATGGACACCCCTTTTTTATGTTGGAAAAATAGGAATGTAATTGGGAAAGGATGCACACTACCAATCATTCTTCTTAGCATATCTTTTTTCCCCTGTTTCTCTTTCCATTCTTTCCAACTGCCTCCTAACTATGGGGTGTGCAGTATGCAGATGCACGCTGCATAAAATTCTTATTAGCGTTTCTTTCATTCCTATTATCTCTATCCATCCAACCCCTTTTCCACCTTGCTATGGAATATACTGGTCAAGGACGCTTCTAGGGGGAAAATGCTCTCTCATTTCCCCATCTATTGTTTCTATAAAATGGCGCACTATTTATGCTCCCTGATTTTTCCAATGAATGCTTAAACTTCCCTTGATATGAACCAAACATTTTCCATAAATATTTTCTACCACCAACCCAATTTGGTTTAGTTAACCAAAGCTTCAGAGGCGTGTGAAGATCCAATTTACTGCGTTAACTCTCTCTCTTCTTCTGCTCATACACATAAAGCAGCTTCATCTGTTTCCCGCCTGCAAATCTATCCTATTCACTACACTTTCCAACCTCTAATCTCCCTCTTGACCGCATAAACATATCCCTCCACACTCCTTTCATGGCCTCCGATCTTGGTAGAAAGGAATTCAAGATTTGAGAGTCCAACACTTTGAGGGATTCCTTGGTAGAGGCTTCAAGTCTTCTCCATTGAATGCAAACCTGGTTTGAAATTATTCCTCTCTGCGATTACCCAAATATTGTTCATGATTAATTTGCTGGAAATGAAACAATTTCTCTAGCGATGAATTTAGATGCGACATAAAAATCAGAACATATATGAAAGTGGTTAACAACTCTAACAATCCTCCCAAGGGTCGTGCTTAACAAACCAAATGCAATTGCTAAATTTTCCCAATGTTGACAAATAAATAATTCTTTGTTCTTCTCTTCCACAACAATAAGTAGATGTATTTAATCTAGAAATACCATGCTTCCTTCATTTGCCAAGCTGATTTCCCCAACTTTGCATAGTTTTTTTGTCACGAGGTTTCCAGTTGGATGTGACAAGGACCATGTTGGAAAAGATGGTGGAGTTTGGTTTTACACCTACCAATTGCATTTGCTTGAAAGTTGTTAAAGCCTTTTCAACAACTTGATTTTGTGAGTCTCACAAAAATTGAATTCTATGAAAGATATCTCTTTGCAGGGTTATGTCCGAGGTCTCACGTGCTTTGTCTATGCTTATGCATTGTGAATACATGTCTACTAGACCATTTTCCAACTAAAATACCTGACAAAAAAATATTTTACTCTATAGGATTTGATGGTTGTTTATACGCTGGCATAGGTCCCAATTCAGTGCTGGTTATGGCCATCAAATTCCACAAAATGACACCTCTCTGATGCAGTCCTTTTAGGCTTTAAATTTACACTTGTTTGCACTTTCTCAATAGTTCCTAAACCTATACATTTTGTCAAACAATTTCAATGCTTTGACTATGCTTCCACATTTTGCATGTGTAACGAGTGACACAATTGCAATTACAATATCTGACATAAATCCCCATGCTATTGGTGCATTGTGTTAGATTTTTAGAATAAAATCTGATTGCCTTGAGCCTCTTTTTTTGACTTCTAAATTAATTCTCCTTTATTGCTGATAAGAGTAAATCAAATTTTTTGAAGACTTTTAGAAGATAACTTTAAATCTGATTTTATGTGGACTTTGAAAGATAAGTTCAAATCAGATTTCTCAAATCTAATTTTGTCTTTGGACAACAAATACTCTATAAAGAAAAAATTATTATTATTCTTCCATAGATATGTAAGAAGTAGTTTATTTGTATGCAACAACAAATAGATTGTTTTAGTGTTCTATTTTATCAGAGAAGTTTATTGCAACAGTAGTTGTAAATTGATTATCTTGTTAAGCAGTGATTGCTTCAGATAATTTGTATATAGCCCCAATAGCTGCAAGTTTATTTTGGTTATTGTTGAAGTTATTTTCAGATTAATAGAAGCAAGAGAAGCTTGCATATCTCCAATCTTGTTTGTGTTTATGCTCTGCCCTATTTTTGGGGGATTTTAATTCTTTGCTGATTACGGAGCATTCTGTGTGAGTAGTTTTCAGAATATAGAGCGATTCTATATTCTTTACATGGTATCAGAGCTGATTGGCCCTCAATCCTTGTGAGTTTGGGCGTTTATTTTTTATTGGGCACATGAGACATGGCTGGAGATGTTGGAAAGAGATGGCAACAACCACTGTCCTTCAAAGGAAAAAATTATGATGTTTGGGAAAAGAAGACGAAGACCATAATGGTTGCAAATGATTTGTGGGGGCTTGTGGTCAATGGATTTGTGGATGTGACTGACCCAGATCTGTTTTTTTCCCTCACAAACAATCGGGAGAATCAGTTGAAGGAGTTAAGGAGGAAAGATGCAAAAGCTTTGAGCTTGATTGAAATAGCCTTGACAGAGGCAATCTTTCCTAGAATAGAAGCAACTGATTATTCCAAAGAAGCTTGGGATATTCTCCATACAAGTTTTAAAAGGACTGAAAATTTTTGTTTGGTGAAGCTCCAAATGCTTCAAAGAGAGTTTGAGACTTTTCTCATGAAGGACAGTGAGTCAATTTCAGATTTCAGCTCAAGACACTCTGGTTTGATAAACCAATTGAGAACTAATGGAGAAACTATGGTGGACCAAAGAATAATAGAGAAAATTTTGAAAAGTCTGCCCTCAAAATTTGATACAATAGTTATTGTCATTTAAGAGGCAAAGGATCTCTCAACGTTGACTATTGATGAGTTAATGGGTTCTATCCAAACCCATGAGCAGAGCCTTAACAAGTCTACAAATTCTTTCCAAGAGCAAGCTTTCAGAGCTCAATCCAATGCAAGAGGCAGAGGGAGAGGAAGAAACAACTCCGGACGAAGCTCAAGAGACAGAGGTCATGGCAACTCTGGACAATAAAATGCTGGAGGAGAAATCTCAGGACGAGCAGTCACCAATGAGGGAGCTAGCAGCTCTCAGAATAATTCCAGAGGAAAGAAGAACAATAGCCCGAACAAGAGAAATATTGAGTGTTATTATTGCCATAAATTTGGGCATTATGCAAGTGAATGCTGGAAAAAGCAAGGTAATCAGTAAAAACAAAGCGCAAACATTGCTGATGTGAACGTGGGTGATGGAAATAATCCCACAACCTTCGTCATGTGCAATATTGGTGAAGAAGGCGGCCCTGAAGTCTAGTATTTAGACATCAGTTGCAACAACCACATGAGTGGTAATGAAAGTCTTTTCTCTTTTATTGATAAAAATATAAAATCTGAAATAAGAATGGGGAATAATGGAATTGTTCCAGTTGTGGGCAAAGGATCCATTATGATCCACACCAAGCAAGGTGAGAAACAAGAAATTTAGAATATTTATTTTGCCCTGGTATAAAGCATAATTTGATGAGTTTTGGACAACTCACTGAAAATGGATATAAAGTGCTGATAGAGAATGACCAATGCATCATTTATGAGAAAGATGGGAGTAAAAAAATTACTACAGCAGTCCAAATGACAAAGAATCAGATGTTTCCATTGAAGGTGGAGATGCGTTTATCTTCACAGTCACCAGCTGCACCTCCCAAGCAAGCATGTACAACAGTACAACATCAATCAGCCTTCAAGAGCGTGATTGAAGACCCCTCCAAGCTATGACATTTAAGGTATGAACATTTTGGCTATGCTGGTTTAAGTTTATTGTCCAAGAAAAGAATGGTAGATGATTTTCCATGTATACAAGAGTTCAGTAGAAAGTGTGAGGCTTGTATTTTGGGTAAGCAACACAGGCTGCCTTTTATTTATGGTAACTCTAGAAGGGCAAGAGCGCCATTAGATCTAGTGCATACTGATTTAGTTGGCCCTATGCAAATCAATTCCTTTGGGGGGAGTACTTATTTTATGACCTTCTGAGATGATTTCAGCCGTAGAATATGGGTGTATTTTATGCAAAATAAATTTGAAGCTTTTGATAAGTTTTTAGAATTTAAAGCCTAGGCTGAAAATGAAAGTGGACATTATGTTAAAGTCCTAAGGTCAGATAGAGGGGGGGATATACCTCCAATATTTTTGTAAAGTTTTGCAGGCAAAATGTTATAAAGAAGGAGCTAATAGCCAGTTATACTCCGCAAGAAAATGGAGTGGCTTAAAGAAAGAATAGGACCATTGTTGAGATGACAAGGAGCATGATGAAATAAAAAGGACACCCAATTGAATATTGGGGAGAAGCTATAGCAACAACTATCTATTTGATAAATAGAAGTCCTACAAAGGCAGTCTGTGACAAGATTCCATTAGAAGCATGGACAAAGCATAGATGGACAGTTGAACACTTGAGAGTGTTTGAGTGTGTAGCATATGCACACGTGCCAAAGGAGAAAAGAAAAAATTTGGATGATAAGGGTGTGAAGTGTATATTTGTGGGATACAGTCTTGATTCAAAGACATATAGATTGTATAACCCAGTCACCAAAAAGATGGACACAATATACAATGAGTCATGGGATGGATCGGTGGACACGTCATCAAGCACTTCAAGTAAAGTGCCTATTATTTCTAAATATGATGAGTTTAATGATCAACAAGATGATACAACATCACACATAAAAGGCTCCAGACGGGTCTTAACAGGCCCTACACAAAACAACAACAACAATACTGAGATTTTTGACTCCACTCTCGCCTCCCTAATGCCAAGAAAGATCAAGAGTCTAAGGGAGATATACCAAGATGAAATGTATGAAAGTAAATTTGATGAAAACATAAATTTTGCACTATTTCTCATAGTGATCCAATTTATTTTGAGGATGTTGTAAAAGAAGGAAAATGGTGTGATGCCATGAATGAGGAAATAGATGCAATTAAAAGAAATGAAACTTGGGAGCTAACTAATTTACCTCCTAACAATAAATTTATTGGAGTTAAATGGGTTTACAAGACCAAGAGAAATGCTGAAGGAAAAATAGATAGGCATAAAACTCGATTGGTGGTCAAGGGGTACAAACAACAGTTTTGTAGAGACTATGATGAAACCTATACCCCAGTTTCAAGAATGGAAACCGTGCGTGCTGTCATAGCAATTGCATCCCAACAAAAATGGAAGGTATATCAAATGGATGTGAAATCCGCCTTCTTGAATGAAGTATTGAAAGAAGAGGTTTATGTGGAGCAACCACCTGGTTATGAAGTTTCGGGTCGTGAAGGAAAAGTGTATAGGCTGAAGAAGGCTCTTTATGGGCTGAAGCAAGCTCCACGGGCATGTTATAGTAGGATTGACTCATATTTGATGATCAATGGCTTTTGCAAAAGTGATGGTGAGCCCACTCTTCACATCAAGGCAGCTAATGTTAATATTTTAATTGTTGTCTTGTATGTTGATGATTTAGTCTTTACTGGGGTTAATGATTTCCTCGTTGTTGATTTTAAAGAGGCTATGAAAAGAGAGTTTGAAATGTCAAACTTAGGTCTCTTAAGATATTTTCTAGGCATAGAAGTAAAACAAATGCATGATGGCATTTTCATCTCTCAAGAAATATATGCAAATTAGATTTTGGAGAGATTTAGAATGCAGAGTAGAAAGGATGCCCCAACACCAACTATGATAGGTCTAAAGATAATCAAGAAAGATTACAACAGCAATATGAATCCAACTTTATATAAAAGTTTGGTTGGAAGTTTATTGTATTTGACAGCAACTAGACCAGACATTATGCATGTAGTAAGTTTAATTTCCAAATTTATGGAAAATCCAAAGGACTCCCATTGGCAAGTGTGAAAGAGAATCCTAAGGTATGTGAATGGTACCAAAGGATATGGTATTTTGTATACTAGAGAAAATGATTCTGGGCTAATTGGTTACACAGATAGTGATTGGGCAGGAAGTTTGGATGATCAGAAGAGCACTTTCAGATATGTCTTTCACATGGGTTCAGGTGTAATCTCATGGGCTTCTAAGAAGAAACCCATAGTTTCTCAATCTATAGCAGAGGCTGAGTATATAATAGCAAATGCAGTAGCATGTCAAGCTATTTGGCTGAGAAGGATCTTGGCAGATTTGAAGGAAGAACAAGAGGATGAAACCATAATATTTTGTGACAATATTTCTTCAATAGCTTTGTTGAAAAATCCTGTGTTTCATGGAAGAAGCAAGCACATTAAAATCATGTATCATTTTATCAGAGAATTAGTTGAGAATGGTGAAATAAAAATGGAGTTTTTCAGGTCTAAGTAGCAGCTAGCAGACATTTTCACCAAGCCATTGGGCATTGAAAGTTTTAAGTGCCCAAGGAGAAATCTGGGTGTGTTTGCGCTTTCTCAATAGTTCCTGAACCTATACATTTTGTCAAACAATTTCAATGCTTTGACCATGCTTCCACATTTTGCATGTGTATCGACCAACACAATTGAAATTACAATTACAATATCTGACATAAATCCCCATGCTATTGGTGCATTGATGGATATTCAGGAGTTGATCCAAAGCTTCCATTATTGCGTAGGCAAGAGGATATTGGCAAGGTTGAGGAATCTGGCAGTTGCAAGATTTTAAAACTTCATCTCTCTTTTCAAAAATATTTATAACAATTATTTTTTTTCCCATAAAGATGGTGGTGTCCTTTGTTTGATACAGTGCACATTATTACTGTGCAAGCCTATTTTTCAGATTGTTTCATTAAGCATCACTAGTAATGTTCCACAAGAATATCATCAATTCTTTTATCATAGAACACAATAAACTTAAGTAGATGTCTTGAATATGGAAATACTCTGTTGCCTTATCTACCATTCCAGATCTCCCATTCTAGAAACATGCAGTAAGAATACCATCAAAGATTATAGAATTTGGCTTTGTGCCTGCTAGGCAAATTTACTTAGAAGTTTCTAGATCTTTTCCAATAAATAAATTTTGTGCATATCATACAATCACGTATTCCATGAGAAAATCCCTTTGAAACATTTTGTCGAAAAAAACTCTTTATACTCCACGTTGTGATGGGTATCCATGCTTTCTTTTGTACTTGCAACTTGTCGTGAGAGGAAGTTGGGGAAAACTGTTTATCTAGTGTTGCACATACTTGATAAAAAATCCCTAATGGATGTCCACACATTGTCCTTGAGCTTCTCATTTTGGGGTGAGCAAGGAGAACTCCTGGTAATGGTTGTGAAGCTTGATCGTTTATGTTCCATTCATGCCATCTTCTTTTCAAATGCTCGCGAATAAGGAAGATTAGGATTTATGAAAATGAGAGAAACCTAGCATTAAAGAAGGTAAGGATTTTTTAAGATAGAAAGCAACCTAGCATTAAAGAATGTTAGGATTTTAAAATGAGAGAAACTGAACATTAAAGAAGGTTAGGCAACAAAGAAGGGTAGGATTTTGAAAATGAGAGAAACCTAGCATTAAATAAAGAGTTTTACCTTGTATGGGCAAAAAAAATCCTATAAGATGTTCACAAATTTTCATTTGACAAAAACAATCACGCCTTTGAAAGGGTTTTAATTATTTTTTCATGTTTACTATCAAACTTTCGAGTAACTCTGAAGTCGCAAGAAAGGGAATCTGAGTAACTTTTCACTATAAAAAATTTCATCATGAATATTTCCCAAGTTGACAAAGATGTCATTATAACAAAAAAAAACCCAAAAAATAATTCTATTCTACGCAAATAAATCCTTAAATCTAAAAGTTTCCATAATTTGGTTTATACAAATCAAAATGTTAAAATCTCAAAATCTAGGAGGTGGGTCAACCTAAAAATGGTCTCCATAAAAATTATGTCACAAATAACCATGCCAAAGTATTCTACTCAAACTGTTACAAAATTTTCAAATTCAATTGTTTCTATTAATTGTTGCACCATCATGGTTGTTACCAGGATCTCAATTGATATAGAGGGTGGTTCTTCTTTAAATACTAATGTCTTTCAACATGAATCCAATCACTTGTGACATTAAAAGGATAATGAAGGCAATGAAAAACATATAACACGTGTGGCATTATCGTTTCATGGTTAGAATATAATTGACAAAGGTTTTCAATGTCTGACAATGCTTATTGATACTAAATGTTTAAATTTTTTCGCATCAAAATGAGGCTAACAATATGTTTTGAACCTTTCTCCTTGACTTGAGTAATTAACCTTCTTATCATCAAACCAAAATGTGTAAAATCTTAGTGACATTTGCAAACATTTGAAAAAAATAGAGGAATACATTTGAACTATGTATGTTTAGGATTGTTTAGGTCAATTTATAGAGAACTTGAAAAACATAAATTAAATATAAGGAGATCAATTATTCATGCACTCAGGTATCAAAATAATGTAAAAATACTACATCAAAAGTAAACAAAATTTTTATATCATATCCAATTGTTATCATGTGCTCATGCTTTTTTAGTTTACCATGCCATACATTAATCTATTTTCAAATATAATAAATAATTTACAACCAATATTAGCGATGGAGTTTTCAATCCAATCTTATTATATTCAAGTAATTTTATTGCACATTTTATGAATTTAATATTTAATCATAATTGAACTCTAACCATATCTCCAAACCCTAATAGAAACCTAACCCTTATTCTAATAGTAAACTTTACCCTAATTGACCCATAACCATAATTGTAACCCTAACTCTAACAAAAAAATAACAATAATTTTAATTATAAGCCTAACCTCAACCTTAAGTGAACACTAACCCTAACCTAAAGGTTTATTATAGAACCTTAACCCTAATTATAACCTTAAGTGAACACAAACCATATTTAAACTATACCCATAGTTCTAATCCTAACCCTAATTAAATCCTAATCCTTATTAAAACCTAACCCTAATAATAGAAATAAGTATAACCCTTACCCTTATCCTGACCCTAACCCTAATTATAACTCATAGTGAACACTAATCCTAATTCAATCACAACCTTAACAAAATTGTAACCCTACCTAAGGTAAACATAATTGAACTTTATTTGTAACCTTAAATGAACCCTAATCCTAACCTTAGTAGTATTCCTAATTAAACCATATATCTAACACTATTCAAACTTGACCCTTTTAAAATGAACCCTAATCCTGATTGCACCCTATTCATGATTTAACCATAATTCTAATCTTGATCACTTATTGAATCCTAACTCTAACTAAATCCTAATCCAAACACTAACCCCTACCCTAATTGAACCCTAATCCTAACCTTATTTGATCTCCAATCTTAACCCGTATTCAACCTTTATTTTAGAACTTTAACCCTAACCTTGATATAATCCTAATCATAACCCTTAGCAAATATTAACTCTAATTGAACTCTAACCCTTACACTAATTAAACCCTGACCTTAACCCTATTTAGAGATTAATATTAATTGAATTCTATCCCTAAGCCTAATTTAACCCTAACCTTAATTGGGCCCTAACTATAGCCCTAATTCTAATTGCATCCTAACCTTAATTGAATCCTAACTATAACCCTAACCCTAATTGAATCTTAACCCTAAACCTAAATTTAACTCTAACATTAATTGTAACTTTAACGATAATTTGACCCAATTCTAAAACTAACACTAATTTTGATTGTAACTCTAACCCTAGCCCTGTTTATGCCCTTAACCTTAAACCTAAGCTTAAACTTAACTCTAACACTATTCGTAACTTTAACCCTACCCCTAGCCTTAACTTAAACCCTAAAACTAACACCAATTTTAAATCCAACCTTAAACCTGATACATAACTCCAATTCTTTCATTCTAACTCTATTTTGGACCCCAAACCTAAATCTAATTCTTTCATTGAACCTAATCCTAAGTGTAATCCTTATCCTAACTTTGACCCTAGCCTCAATCCTAACCTAAACCTTAACTCTAATGATAACCACAAACCTAATATTAACATTATTTCTAGCCACGTCACTAACACTAACTATATATCTAATCCTAACTATGACCCTAACCCCTACCATAAAATTAACACTATTTCTAAGTCTTACCTCTACCCCTACACTCAACCCTAACACTCACAATAATTCTAACCCCAACCTAACTCTAATTTTATGTCTAACCATAACCTTAACAGTAATCTTAAACTAACATGCTAATTTTTATTGTAGCCATGATGCAAACCCTAAACTTAACCTAAACCTATGCCTACCTCTAAAACAAATTATAACTCTACTCATAATTATAAACTCTAACTTCAACCTTAAAACTAACACTAGTTATAACTATACTTCTAACCCTAATCCTAGCACTAAGACTATTTCTAATCTCAACACTAACACTAATTATAACTTTTAACCATAACTCTAACTCTAACTCTAACTCTAACTCTAACCCTAACCCTAACCCTAACTCTAACTCTAATTCTAACTCTAATTCTAACTCTAACTCTAACTCTAACTCTTACTCTAACTCTAACTCTAACTCTAACTCTAACCCTATACCTAATGCCAACATTATTTTTAATCCTAACAACTATTGTAATTTTAATCCTCACCCAGACATCAATGCTAAAATTAACACTAATTCTAACTGTAATTCCAACTCCAACTCTAACTCTAATCCTAACACACAATAATATTAACTCCAATCCTAACTCTAATTCTATATGTAGCCATAATAGTAACCCTAATCATAATTTTAAAACTAATGCTAATTTTAATTGTAACCCTAACCCTAAATTTATACTTTTCCCTAACACTAATCCTAAGCCTAATTTTAACCCCAACTTTAACCTTAATAATAATGCTAATTCTAACTCTAACTCTAACTTTAACCCTAATTTTAATCCTAATCATAACTCTAATCCTATCAATAACCCTAACTATAACTCTAAACCTAATTCTAATATTAATTTTGTCTCTAACACTAACCCTAACCTTACTTATATCCCTAGTGCTAATTGCTAATAATTAAATCAATTATCAACAAAAATGTAAATTAAAGTTAAATTATTTAAATTTATTTTTATAATAATAATTATAAGCTTAACTTTATTATGTAAATAAAAAATAATAATTTAACATATTATTAAACTCATTTTATACTTATGATGGGAATTCATTTAATGTCTTACATGTTGTAGTTGTAGATGCTACTAACATATGTATCTACAATAATCTATATAAAATATACATGAGGGTATCTTTCTTGAGGTGTATGTTGCTCTTTTATGTGATCAATTGATTAAAATAGACACCTCAAGGAAGATATCTCTTGAAATATATTTTATATAAATTATTAAGGATGGATCAACACACAATAATGAGTCTCCCTTTTTAGCCAAATTAGGACATTAAAATCAACTTTTTTCACCTAATTTTTACTTTCTCACACCTATAGAAACTAAACAGTTTAAGAATTTGAAGATGGTCCTAATCATTGATAAATGTGATGTTATCTCCCAACCCATTTTATCTATGTTATTAGTTGTTTTGAAGTAAGAATAGTATTTTTCTTTAGTTTCTTATGAGTTAGTCACTAAGGTATGTAAAAGATGTGAGAAGTTGAAACATTTTTTTGGCTAGCAAGGAGGAAGTGGAAGAAGAGAGTCTCAAGTCAGAATTTGATTGAGAGGACACCTTATCTAATGATGATTATTTTTTAGAATTCATAGATTATACCCTTAAAGTACATGCATCTATACATGTTAAGAATGTGGGATAGAATTGAGAAAACAACAGTCTTGGTTCCTTGCTCAGATTCTACTTGTGCATATGAATACATTGATATTCATTAAATAGAATGATTTGAAGATAAGTCGGCAGAGGAAGATGGGACCAACATAATTCGGTTCCAAAAGAATGAGACAATGGGTTGTAAGGAGAATGAATAAGTTGTTACAATATCCATGCCATTATCTAGTGAGGAAGTTGAGTTTGAAGTTGATATTATTCCTATTGATAGCCCATGTCACTTTGATGAATTTAAATAAAGGCATTTAGGGCCCGTTTGGCAGCAGGAATTGGACTGGAATTGGCATTATCTAATTCTGGATAATGCCAAATTCCATGTTTGGGTCCTTGGAAAAAAATGGAATTGGAATTCCAAAATTCTCATTTTGCCCCCAAAATGGGAATATCATCTTCCACCTAAATAGGTGGAATTGGAATTTCAAATTCCAATTCCAATTTTTACAAAAGAAATTTTAATATTTCATGGGATCCGTGACTATAAAGATGTATATTATATTTCTATAAGGATGTATATATATACATGTGTGTATATATGCATGCATGTATATACATGTGTGTATATATACACATGTGTGTATATATACATACATGTATGTGTGTATATACAAATATGTGTGTATATATACACACATGTATGGTGTGTGTATACACACATGTGTATATGTCTATATATATACACATATGTATGGTGTGTGTATATGTGTGTATATATACACAAATGTGTCTGTGTGTATATATACACAAATGTGTGTATATATATACACATGTGTGTATATGTGTATACATGGATACACACTTGTATGTGTATATGTATGGTGTGTATATATATACATAAATATGTATATATGTGTATACACACATGTGTGTATGTGTGTATATATATACACTTGTGTATATATGTGTATACATGGATACACAATTATATGTGTATATACACACACATGAATGTGTATACACACACACACATGTATGTGTATACACACACACACATGTGCGTATACACACAAATGTGTGTGTATGTGTGTGTATACACACACATGTGTGTATGTGTGTATATGTGTATACATGTGTGTATATACACACATGTATACACATATACACATGTGTGTATATATATACACATGTATATATACATGTGTATACACACACACATGTATGTATGTATATATACACACCATATTCAAAGAAATTAAATAATAAAGAATTAAAATTCCTTATGCATCTTCTCATTCATCTTCTGGGTGAACCAAACGGGTCAGACCATATTCCAGATTTCATTTTGAGGATAAGCATCTTCCTGAATATGCACCATCTTCCTGAATTGACCATATCCAGGATATGGTATTCCAGTACCCAAACGGGCCCTTAGCATTACAAGATTTGAAGGACTAATTATTGGCCTTAGAGGATAAAATTGCAAATATTACCAAAAGCAAATAATATTCACAAAAATAGTGAAAGATATTATTTGGAAAACTCAGTTGAGGAGAGGTAAAAGGGAGTTACAAGTGGAGTTACTAAGATACAATTGAACACAATAAAAAAGTAGTAGAAAAGATGAAACCAAATTACTTGCAACGGCTCATGGACATGGATCTTTCTATCAAGTTCACTGAAGACAAAGAAGAAGAGGTTGATAATCTTTTAGTCGAGTAAGGTTCATTACTCAATGTATAAAGAAAAAAATCATATATCTATTGTAGAAACACCAAAGGAACAAACTTTTTTTACAAGGAATATGGAGATAAAAAAGTTGTTGAAGAAATTGATGCTCTCCATATGGATGAAATATTATATGGTAATTCTAGTATTCCTTATGTTGAGGAGAATTTGATTGTTGAAGGAGATTAGAAGGCACACCAAGAACTTGATCTTACAAATTTTGATGATCAAATTTCAAATGATGATGTAGTATGCAACCATGGGATAGCTGCTATATCAGGTTATACAAGCAAATTTCACAATGTTACAAATTTTGAAAAAATAATTAATGATGAGAAACCAAAATAATCTCCTAATTTTAGTGTTGATACTGGAATCAATCATAGGATTTGGGATCTTGGTGTAGTTCCTAGTTGTAAGATGTTGTCTCACAATATATCCTAGTTACTCTTGCTTAAGTTTAGTTAGGTATCATCATTTAATAATTAGGTAGTTAGGTAAATATTGTTTACTAATATTTTCCTTGCATTTAATAATTGTTGCAGGGTGGTTGTCGGTAGTTGAACTCCACCTAACCCCACATTTAGTTGAGGTGTATTTATAGATCATGTGTTCTCCTACCTATCACCCAACCTAAATAAGAAAGTTTATTGTACATATTATGTCGTCTCAAATCAATTCATCTTCTTCATGAAATATATGTTTCTCTCTATGAAAGTTATAGTACAAGTTATGTTTCTGGCAATGAAGTTTTACTCCAGCATGATATCAAAGCAGTCTTCTTGCATCTCCTTTTGCACCTGAGAATTTTCATCAATACATTTAGAGGTCCAAATTATAGACGATTTCAATTTGTAGTTGGAGACACTCATTATTTAGGGCTTCAAATGAATTGCAGATATTATTCACTTTTAGGCAATATAATTGGGCCATTTCATTTGGAACCTCATCATCTTCTTTGGGTTTCATTCTCGATTTATTGCATTATCCTATCAATTTTTGTGAGTGTCGTCCTCTATTACCTAAAAATTTCCTTTGTTGTGTGGGCATTGGGTGAAATATTTTTTTTATTAGAGTACTTATTGGTGTTGTATGCTCTTATTTTCTATCATAGCCATTACGATTTCCATTGGTTGGTGAGTTTTGTTTGTAGGTGTATGCATTCTCCACAGCTCCTAGCCGAAATCTCATGGGGCTACCAATATTGTGAGGCCAATATTCTTATTGAGTTATGATTCGAGGTCAAAGATATAATTATTGGAAGCAATATATTATTATTAGTAACCCACAACCCTTGTTTTCTTCTTGGACTAACTTTTCTCTTATTCTACAATGCTTTCATTTCAAGTTGGGTTTCATTGGTTGTGAAGTATTTAATTTTTAAAGGGATTTTGTATTGATCAATTATTTGTGCCAATGGGTACGTTCACATATTGCTATGGCTTTGAGATCTCTGATTGGCCAATTTGTTTCACATTTGGTTGGAATTCGTCATTTATTAAAGTCTCTCCAAAATACTTTGTTGTATTAGGGTTTTCTTCCATGGATGCATTTAGCTTCGTAGACCAACTTGGTCTTCAAGAGTATTGTCCCACATTGTCTTTAGACTATGATATTTGGGTTTGTATATGTGGCTTTGTTTGCCTAGTGTGTTGTGAGTTATAGAAATCTCATAGAGGCAAAAAGCTTGTAAAGGAAAAAAAGAAGCATTATTGTTGACACAAGTTACACACTACTATATATGCAATCCTACCTTTCTTGGCCCAAGTTTACTTTCTATTGCACCTGATATAAGGTGTGGTCACATTTTCTCTTTCTCCCGATATAAGGTGTGGTCACATAGATGAACCTTATTTTCTCTTGCACTCGATCTAAGGTGTGATCACATTTTCTCTTACTCCTGATATAAGGTGTGGTCACATGGAGGGATCATGTGTTGTGTTTTAAGCCACCAATATTTTGAAAGTGCCTAGAATAGACCTTTTCTTATTTTTGCATAAATTTTACAAATGGAGGCCCTATTTTAATAACCAAGGTATTGATGAAAATCTCTTTTTGTCAACTTCATGGTGCTTGAGATATTTTCTAGTTGTTTTTTTGTTTAATGTCATTTTTTGTCCATTGAATTTCATCTTGGTTTTGCACAATATCATTTTGTTAATCTCTGTATGATGTCAGAAGTGTATCATTTATGTAATCATGGGTTATGTGACACGTCATTTTGTTATCACTTTGATTAAGGAAAATTATGAGTCATAGGAAAAATGAATCATCACACATTATAGATGGCTTAATCTCTTGCCTCATCTTTATGGACTCATTCCTAAGCCAACGACACTATGGAAGCAATCATTTTGGGTAATTGAAATGATCATATTGCAAGGTTGATGGGTTGTAGCATCAGTCAGAGCTTCCTCCAATATATCTACCCCGAGTTCAAAGGTATTCAATTCCCTCACACAGTTTGGACCATTTTTTGGGAGATTTTTGGAGATCCACATGTTCCACCATTCCCAGATGATCCTGCTTTAGATTTCCTTCTTTCCCTTGATGATGATGATAATATTCATTTTGATGATGGTACCTTAGAGGAGTTTAAATATGAAGCATTGATTTAGCATTGTGATGATTTAGAGGCTCCTCTTGTAGCTCCAAATTCTCTAGTTGAGATCACACATTCATCTTTTATTGGTGATTTTAATGATTCATTGCAACAAGAGGTATCTATTAGTCTTCTGGATTGGGATTCATATTTTCCATACATTGGTTCATTTTTTGTGGAGTCTCACATTTCATATTTGGAAGACAAATTTGAGGGTTTATCGCTCCTATTTGACTATTTTTGTGACACATCAATAGTTACATCATCTTTATCTTTATAACTTGTTCAAGACTAGTTTCCATTGGTTTCTTATTTTTCACCTTCTATTTTAATTAGGTGTGTATTTGATTGGTTTGTGAAACCTTCATCATTCAAGGAATTGGCAACATATGAGCATATTTTAGAGACATTATCATCCTACATTTGGATTCAAATTTCTAAGAATTTATATCTAGAATGGGAAGCATTATTGCATCTATACTTCGTTTATATTCTTCCTAAGGGGAGAAAGTTTATTTGAAGGCATTGGACTATGTTTTGTCTTCAAACATTCACCTTTTTGTTAGGAAAATATGTCTTAACCTTGCAATTACATACAATTACTATTTATAATAAGTTTTCATTTGAGCACAATTATTTCCTAAACTTTCCCAAAAGCTTCATATGGCTAGATAAGCATGTCGGTAAATTTTTCTTACAAGATCATGTCTAGATTTGAAGATATTAAAAAAAATTATTTGAAGTTGCCAAAGAAATTTTACAAAATTCAATTTCAAAGGCCGTAGAGATTCCTACACAGTCTAAAAGTGTTTGTACTTGGTGTATCTTGTTATAGCTTTACAAATCAAATCACGAGCTTTCATGCACTTTAAATAGTTCATCAATTGGACACAAAATTCAACATTTATGGCTATTGGAAATTGGGCTTCCTGAAATAGGAAATGTGTTGAACACATATAAATGACCTAAAAAAGGAGTTACATGTGTTGATGCATGCTTTTAAATGTCATAGGGCATCTAAGGTTGGAGATAAGACAGATGCCACTTTTCAAGTGGTTTTAACCAATGATTTTGTAATCTTGTTTGGCAGTTTAATGTATTGTATCTCTTATATATTAGATACGTGAGATATAGGTTTTGTGTAAGAGTTTGATAGCTATTGAGATATCTCTATATCTTTGGTTGGTGATACTCTTGTGAGAAATATGCTCTAAAAGTATATTGTAATCTACTGTTTATTTTTAAATAATCTCTTGGGCGGCTTTTGGAGTGTGGGGTTTTTTTTTTCTCGAAAGGGTTTTCCCCACATAAATCACAATGTTGTGGTATGCATGCTATTTATGTTTATTTATACTAAGCTTCTACACTTATAAATATTTGAGAAATATTTTGCATAACCCTTTCTCAAGATTAGTGTAGGAAGTTGTTCCACTACCTCAATTTCCTTACAAGTGGTATCAGAGCCTGATCGCCTTTGGTTTCAATTGTGGGTTGTTGGGTTTTTTGAGCTAATCCAAATTTGAGTGAAAGCTTGTGTAAAAGATACTTTGTGATCTTGTTGCAAAAATTTTCAAATGAAAATTTTTTCAAGGAGAATAGAGGTGGAGATATTTTATAAAAATAATTTTGAAAGGCAGAAGTTGAATATGAGGGATCTATTAATAAATCCAGGTTTGCAGGATGTTGTTGGGTAAGTGTAAGAAGTTGAATCCACTTATAGTGGAAATTTTATACATAGCCAAACTCATGAAATCACGCTAAAAAAAATGGGGTACCACTTAGAATAAACAAAATCATATTATGTTTCAAGGTCCCAAGCCAAAAATTAGAACAACGTCCCATTTGCTAATGGGATTGTGAGCCCAAAATTTAGAAACAAGATCTCGTTTAGAACAAAACTGGATCTTGTTTGCTTCCCATTATAATTTTAAAAAAGGTAAGCGACATCTCATTTAGTAAACGAGATAATGATATCTTGTTTTGAAAATTTTGAATTCCCAACTAGATTTTTGTGTTGGCTTTTTTTTTGTGAAATAGGCTTGGGCATCTGAACCATAGCTTTGGACTTAGTTTGACCTACAACTTGAAGGCCATGCAGTGTCCATACAAAATAGGGACTTTAGACATATATCTAAAGATGTTTTCTACATAATTTTTTGACAAAATTAAAACCCATTATTGATGAGATTATGTAGATTTCAAGTATATAATTTTTTTAATTAGATTAATTTTATTATTATTCAAATAACTTTTAATTAAATGGGTCCATACACTTTAAATAACATATTTGGTTATTATTTTAATAACTTTTTAATTTGTTTACATTTTTTTGAAAAATAAATTATATAACAACAAAATACAAATAATTATTTTTACTTGGAATTTTTTTAAAAGACAATAAGTTTAGGTCAACATATGCTTGTTGTACACAAAGGGTTTTAAAAACAATAATTATGTCCAATAAAAAATTAATGGAAAAATATTTAATAAATTACAAAACAATATTGTCATCAATCTTGAGTGTGTTACAAATCTTTTCCCGAAAAGAAGTCAAAAAAATATTTTAATTTAGGTCAAATTATGCTTTCCGTACATGGGCATAGTATGGTCATGAAAGGCGACTTTTAAAAAGTGATTTTGAGAAATACCTATTGAAAAATAATTTGTATCATCTAGGTATTAAAATAAATTACATATTTGAAAAGTAGAGTTTGTGTAGTATACATTTCATATTATTGTCTTTTTTTAAGATTCACTCTTTAAGTGATTCAAATTTTTAGTTTAATTGGGACATATGCTAAAAAATAGGGAAAACACTTCCACTTTTTAGCTAAATAGTGGATTCAACTTCTTGCAGGCACTCATTGATGAAAAATTCACGAGACCTACAGATTCAGTTAAGGATAATAGATATGATTTTATAGACCGTAAAACCAAGGGTCTAATCAGATTGTGCATTGTAGACTCTGTTTTAATCAATGTCTATGAAGAGTCTTATGTAAAGAAGTTGTGGAAGAAGGTTGGTGAGATGTATCGATCCAAATATTTAGCAATTAAGTTTTTATTAAATAAGAAACTATATTCCTTGAGAATGGAGGGTGTGGACAAATTATAGACCACATAGAAGAATTCAATATGTTGGTGTCTCATTTGGCATTAGTTGGTGTCGGGATTTGAAGGAGGATATTTAGATAGCACAACCAAAGGACTATGTCCAGTGAAAGGTAAAAATAATTTGGTTTGTAAATTGAAGAAATCTATATATGAACTCAAGCAAAGTCCTAAAATATGGTACCAAAAGTTTGATACATAGGCATTGAGTTGAGATTTGAGCATTCTACATTAGATCTTGTGTTTATTATAAATTTGATAGTGATCATTTCTAGTACATTGCATTAGATGTTGATGATATGCCATACTTGAGTAAAGGGAAATGTATGCTTGTAGAACTCAAGTATGATAAATTTAAAATGAAAGATCTTTATTCAACAAAACACATTATTGGAATGAAAATCAGAATAGATGGAGTAAACAAAAAGTAATGACTAGGCAAAAGAAGTATGTGAACTTACTTTTGTAGAGGTATAACATGCAAGATTCTAGACCATTAGGTGTTTCTTTTACAATTGAAACAAAGTTATCTATTTTAGATTGTCCTACATTCCCATTAGAGATGGAAGAAATGAACAAAGTACCTTACCAAATTGCAGTTAGAAGTTTGATGTATGCTATTGTTTATACTAGGCTAGACCTTTCCCAAGAAGTGTGAGTTCTTTCA
The DNA here is from genome assembly GCA_018584345.1 of Thuja plicata. Lineage (NCBI taxonomy): Eukaryota > Viridiplantae > Streptophyta > Pinopsida > Cupressales > Cupressaceae > Thuja > Thuja plicata. The sequence goes on along the minus strand of MU224878.1, from coordinate 810,077 downwards.
AGATAAGTCTAATCTTGGTAGAACTTATTGGGATGTAATTAAAAAAGTCGTCAGATATTCGAAGGGTACTTCAAATTATTGTGTTATCATAGAAATTTAATCGAAGACAAGAGTTCCCCTGATATTCATGGCTATGTGGATTTAGACTAGGTAGGTGATATTGATAGAAAGCTCCCTTTATTTGGTGTTGTGATTAGTTGGATGAGTAAGTGATAGGTTGTGGTTTCTTTATCCACTACTAAAGTTGAGTATATGGAAACTATTCA
>MU224878.1:793201-808799 GCA_018584345.1 Thuja plicata | reverse complement strand
AAAACGGGTAACCATTTTTTTTAAAAACGGGTGCCCATTTTTAAAATTATAAAAAAAAAAAAAAAAAACTCATTTTTACATGCCAATATATTATATTTAAGAAATGGGTACACATTTTTAAACATGTGCCCATTTTTTAAAATTTGAATTTACCAAACCACCATTTGCATTGGATTTTGGTTCGGGACGGGTTTGGTGGGACCAAGCCTATGCTTGAACCTCCAAAATAATGGCTAAGGCATTTGAACACCAGATTTCTGTCTTGCCGTAATTTTTTGAGGGTCTTTCTAATCGATTCTTTTGATGAAATTAAAACCCATTAGAGATCTTACTGTCTAAATTTTAAAAACATAAATTTTATAGTGATATGATAAATTTTACTATTTTTACAATATTTATTAATTAAAAGTGGTACCTAAACTTAAAATAGTAAGGTTCACTAAAACTTTAATAAATTTTTTGATTTTAGGTTTTTGAAAAAATGAATTATATGAGACCAATCTACATAGAATTTTATTCAAATTTTTTTTTTTCCAAAAAAGTGAAATTTTCATCAAATTATGGTGGTCATACATGAGAAGTTTTGAAAATGTACTTTATAGTCAATTAAAAATTAATAAAAAAAATATATTCAATTAAAAAAAAAAGAAAAAATATTCTGACCAATATTTGATGTGTTAGGTACCTTCCCCCAAAAGGATTTAGAAAAATTTATTTATTTACTTCAAAATAGGGTGGTCGTACACATGCAGGGTATGGTCCTGAAACAGACATTTTGAAAAAGGGGTTTTTAAACATGCCTACTAAATATATTTTATACCATGTGGATATTCAAATAAATTACATATTTGAAAAATAGACTCTGAGCACTACATTTTCTTTTAGTGGATTTTTTTGAGATTCAATCTCTAAGTGCCTCAAATTTTGACATTAATTGACAGAAAATTTGAAAAACAAGAAAAACACTTCCACTTTTTTCCCAAAAAGTGGACTCAACTTCTTGCTGGCACAGAACTTTTTGATCAATATATCTTTTCAATACCTTTGCTCCACTTCTTTCTGCTCGGTGATTTTGTGCTTCTTTGTTGCTCGGTGTCCGCAGAAATCTTTAGCTCTTTCCTCAGCTTGATTGATCATGACTGTATGAAGTTGTTCTTCATCAGTTTCTCTTCAGCATCGTCTTTTTTATTCACTCCCCATAATTCATAATGAATTAAGTTTTCTCTTTATAGACATTATATTACCGTTTCTCACTTCTTGATTTTCTTTTTCTTGGCGTGATCCGCAATCTTAGCCAATCTTGATTTAAAGCTTAACTCCTATTTTATCTCATAGAAATCTTCTTGCCAACTGGATAAAACAACTTTAAATCATTTACTTATCTCTGGCTTTAACTTGTCGATTAAAAAAATGTCAACAACTAGTTAAGTCTATCTTTAGCTCTGCCAGCTAGGTATTTTGTCATTTCTAAACTTCAATTAACTTTGGTGTTTTAACTCTTTGATAGCTTCGGTCAACACTTCAGTTCACCTCGAGCTTCTCCGTTGGTGTTGTTTGTCTGTTGGGGTTGTATGTCCTTCAGGGTTGTCTGTCCGTCGATTAACACTATAATTATGGCCTTTGGTAATGCTTGTGATTCTTCTCATCGGTAATGCTCGTCAGTTTCTTTGCTCGGGCATCACTGTGACTTTTCTCTTGATTTTCTCTATCCTTCGGTTTCCACTAGCCATCGATGTTTGAAGTCACTTTAGTGAATGCTGGTCTTTTATGCATTACTGAAAGCATAATATATATCTCTCTGATTCTATGAAGTCTTTGACAATTTGAATATAACTGATTAGATTATATCAAGTTAACATCAATGACAATACAATCCATTAATTGATTTAATATCTTGCATCATCTTTTTGTATTTTGGTGATCAAATTAACATCTTCAAACATTTAATCAGTTACATGTCATCAATCTCCCCCTTTGGCATTAATGGCAACATACCACATTATCACCCTATATTATTACTAATACAATATGAAATATAACAGTTGAAGTTCATCAATCTCTCCTATTATAACTAATACAAATGTATGGCTCTCGATAAGCTCATATAGCTTAGATTTATTTCTTATAGAGTGTGTTCGCCAATCTTCAATCCCTTCATTAGATAGATGTAGCAGCTTATGTTTTTGTTCCTGGTATGTGCTCTGCCTTGACTGTTCCTCTCTTTGATCGTCTCTTTTTTCTTTGACACTAATCTCTCCCTTTGTTTATATTCTCTCCCTTTTGATACTTCTCTCCCTTAGATGGATATTTCATATGTAATCAATCCCTTTGGATAAAGATTAACTTTCCCTTTGAAATATTAGGAACTTCTCTCCATGGATAATGATATAATCTCTTCCTGATAATGAGATAATATCTCTCCCTTTTGATTTTTGATAATGAATTCCTGATAATGAGATAATCTCTCTCCCTTTGACAAAAATGCCAAACAATTCTTCTATATAATCTTCCATCCTTTTTATAATATACTCCTTGAATTTCCCTATCCATCAACAATAAATTGACTTTGGTGTTTGGTGCAAATTTGTACCTTGTTGTGTACATATGTATCTATTGCTATTTATCTCAGTGTTTGCATCAACATGAATGATCTTCTAATTTGTGTATAGGTTGATGCAGCCTCCTAGTCAGCTTACTAACCAATAGACAAGGGTTGTACCCCTAGTCTCTATCTCAGGTACTCAAATGCATCTTTTGGTAATGGCTTGGTAAAGATGTCAGCTAATTGTTCCTTTGATTGAACATATTCCAGTATCACTTCTTTTGCTTGCACTTGTTCCTTAAATAGTGATACTTGATTGCTATATGCTTAGTTTTAGCATGCATGACTAGATTCTTAGAAATGTTAATTGCACTGGTATTATTACAATAGATAATCATTGGTTCAAGAATATTCATATTCATACCTTTCAGCAACTGTTTGATCCATGCAATATTTGAGCAGTTTTTAGCAGTAGCCATATATTCTTCTTCCGCAGTAGACTGAGAGATGCATCCTTGCTTCTTGCTGATCCACGGACAAGTCTGTCACCCATGAAGAATGCTCGTCCAGTTGTGCTCTTTCGGTCATCATTGTTTCCAGCCCAATCAACATCTGTATAGACTTATAGTTCAAATTGTCCTTCTCTTTTATACCATAAGCCATAGTCCTCAGTGTTCTTCAGATATCTTAGAATTCTCTTGCCAACAATCATATGTGATTCTTTAAGATTAGCAGAGAATCTTGCAATTATTCCAACTGCATGTGCAATATCTGGTCTAGTATGAACAACATACATTAGTTTTCCAATCATTGATCTATACAAGGTCTAATTTACCTCATTTGACTTATCTTCCTTTGTCAGCTTACATCCGGTAGCCATAGGTGTTCCAACTGGTTTGGAATCTTCCATCTTGAATATCTTCAGCACTTCCTTGATGTATTTGGACGGAGTGATATATATGCCTGCATCTTGTTAAAGAATCTGTAGACCAAGAAAGAATTTGATCTCCCCAAACATAGACACTTCAAATTATTTTCTCATTTCATTAGCAAAGGATTTGCATAACATTTCATTTCCCCCAAAAATGATATCATCAACAAATATTTTAGAAATCATAATGTTAACATCGGTATCTTCTTTTAAGTACAGATTTCTATTTTCACTTGTTCTTATAAATTCAATGCTAATGAGATAGGAGTGAATTCTTTCATACCAGGCTCTTGGTGCTTGTTTTAATCCATACAAGGCTTAATGTAGTCTACATACCATGTTTCTCTTGTCTAGATCAACAAACCCTTTTGGTTGTTCAATGTATACCTCTTCTTCTAGTATCCCATTTAAGAATGCAGATTTGACATCCATCTGGTATACCTTGAATCCTTTGAATTCAACATAAGCAAGAATGATTCTAACTCCTTCTAGTATAGCAACGGGTGCAAAGGTTTCACCATAATCAATACCTTCTTCTTGTGCATATCCCTTGCATACTAATCTTGCTTTGTTTCTTGTGACTTCTACATTCTCATTCAGCTTGTTTCTGAATATCCATTTGGTACCAATGACATTCTTGTCATCTGGTCTCGGTACTAGTGTCCTTGTATTGTTCTTCTCAATCTATTCTATTTATTCATTCATAGCACTGACCCATTCTTCATTTTCAAGTGCAGTATTAACAGATTTAGGCTCAAAATCACAAAGTAAACATCTAGTGTTTAGTGACTTACTTCTTGTTCTCATTCCAACCTTTTTATCTCCTATGATTTGATTTTGTGGATGATTTCTTCTGACATACTTGGGAATTTTTGGTTTAGCTCTTTGTCCATTATTTTGATTATCATCTTGACCTTCATTCTGATCTCCATTGCTCGATACATCATCTTGAGTATTATCCTGATTTTTGGTAATTGCAGCCTAATGCTCAGTTGCAATTTTTTGTTGCTCAGGAGTGATACACTGTTGCTTGGGTAGAGTATCAGGTTCTTTAGTATAAACAAACCTATTATAGTCTTCTAGTTCTTTTCTAATTTCCTTATTATTCTTTTCTGCAAATTCATCTATTCTTACATTTGCACTTTCAATGATCTTGTTAGATGACTTGTTAAGACATTTATAAGCCTTGCTTTTGGTGGAATATCCTAGAAAGATACCTTCATCACTTTTGGAGTCAACATTTCCATTTATATCATCTTTCAAAATATAACATTGACTACCAAAGATTTTGAAGTAACTTACATTGGGTGTGTAACCATACCAAAGCTCATAGGGTGTCTTCTTTGTGTCCTTCAATTGTACTCTGTTTAATGTGTAGATAGAAGTACTGACAGCTTCCCTCCAGAAATTTTGAGTGATTCTTTTCTCAATCATCAATGTTCTTGCACAGTCAACAATTGTTTTGTCTCTCCTCTCAGCAATTCCATTTTGCTATGGTGTTCTCGGTGCAAAAACCTATCTTTTAATTTCATGCTCATTATAGAAATTAGTGAATTCATCTGAAATAAATTCCCCTCCTCTATCTGACCTTAAGCATTTCAATTTCTTATCACTTTTTTTTTCAACCATAGCCTTATACCATTTAAACTTCTTGAATGCTTCTGATTTATCTTTTAAGAACATAACTGTCATCATTCTAGAATAATCATCTAAAAAGAGAATGAAATACCTATCTCCATAGTAAGTCTTTGTCTTCATCGGTCCACATAGACCAGTGTGGACTAATTCTATAATTGCATTAGATGTTTGGGCTTTACTCTTGAAAATAGACTTTGTCATCTTAACTTTTTGACAATTCTTTCACACGATATGCTCGGGATTAGACATGCTCGATAAGCCCCTGACTTTTATTTTATTGCTTACCTTTATCATGTTGTCAAAATTCACATGACATAATCTCTTATGCCACAACCATATGTCTTCGTTTCTATCCATTAAACAAGTGGTTTTAGTGTCATCAAGACATAAAAGGTTACCTTTTTTCTATTCACAATTTCCGATCAACCTTCCTGATTCATTGAAGACCTTTGCCTTCTTATTCTCAAATGCTAATCGGTGACCTATATTGTTCAGCTGTGAAACACTTAACAGATTATAATTTAGTCCCTTTACCCAGTAAGCATTTTCACATTTTATTAGGTTGTTCAATAGTATGCTTCCTTTACCTTCATCTGGACAAGGTGTGTCATTACCCATTCTTACTGAACCACCATTATAGTATTCAAAAGTTTCAAACTTTTGTTTATCACCGGTCTTGTGGTGAGTGAAGCCACTATCTATAATCCAGACATGATTCTTACTAACCTTAGATATGAGTCCAGTTTCTACATACCTTTCTTCTTCTTCGTCTGAATCATCCTTCATGGCTACAAATACCATCTCAATGTCTTCTCTAGATTCGGTGTTAGTATCATCAACTCTATTCTTAGATAGGTAACATGCTTTCTTTCCTCTTTCCTTGTAGTCTCGGGTATCTCTTTTGTTAGATTTTTAGTTGCTTTGGTAATCTTTGTTATCACCTCAGTCAAACTTCTTTTCATATGTTCTGTCATCTTTTCTTCTGTTAGGACATCTTGTAGCAAAGTGTCCAACCTCTTTACAATTAAAACATACAAGTGGTAATTTACCTTTATATCTACCTTTGCCTCTCTACAATATTCTTTCCATCAGTGCTTCAATCTCATCAAGTCCTTTATCCTCATTATCACTTTCACTATCATTTCTAATAGTGTGTCTATAACTTGAATTACTTATTTTCAAAGAAGATTTGAATGCAGACACTATAGATGGTAAGACACTATTATCAAAGTTATTCATCTCAAATGAAATCAGTCTACCAATCAGACTATCTAGAGTAACTGTATTGTTTGCAACTACTTTCATTTCTTGTATAGAAGATACTCTAATAGCATATACAGGCAGTAAGGTTCTTAAGATTTTACTTACCACTGTCTCTTTTTCAAGTACACCTCCAACTCCTTGGATAGAATTGACTACCTCTTTGATTCTACAGCTATACTGAGTGATAATTTCTCCTTCTTTCATCCTTAGGTCATCAAACCTCCCTCTTAGGCTTTCTTCCTTGGCTCTTAGTACATTAGCATCTCCTCCATGTACCAACTTCAATTTATCCCACATTTGCTTTGCAGAGGTGCAAGTTTTGACATCTTCAAACTCAGCATCAGAGAGTGATGAGGTAGGTTCTATCATCATGCAATTATTCTCTTAATTTCTCAAGAGTGTGAGGTCATGTAGGCAACACATATTTAGTATCAAGATGTTGAGTAACATCATTACCAATAACTGATAGGTGGAGTCTTATTCTGATTTTCCATGATGCAAAGTTGTCTTTATTCAACTTGGGCACATCTCTCTTGTTCATCTTGTGATCTTTTGCTTGAGCTGTTAAACTCCCTTTCCAAGCACACAAGCTCTAATACCAATTGTTAGAATAACTGAGAGGGGAGGTGAATTAGTGGCCTTAAAATTTTTCCAATAAGTCAACCCAAAAACTTAGTACCACAATATTAAGCCTCTAGTTATCTTCAATTCTACAAGATGTATGCCTTCAAATATACTTATCAAATAACTACTGCTCAGAGTTCACTGTTAATCCTTTTTCTTAATGTTTACCGAATATTAGTCTTTCATTTACCAAAAAATAGTAAATTGCTTAGTGTATACCGATCAATCCAGATTAGCTATGTGTAATGCAAAACACTAAAGTAATGACTCATAAACACATTGAAACATGGATTTTTGACGTGGAAACCCCGTTAAGGGAAAATCCACTTGGGACCGGTAACCCAAAATTTTCACTCTTCTGAAGTTAGCTCGGTGAAGATCCAACCCTGTTAAAGGTTACAAACACAGTGTTAGGTGTGACCTTGTTAGAGGATTTAAATAAAATAGTTTGTCACTTGATATCATGCATCTCTATGCTACCTGCTATGACCAAACCCAGTGTAGTTTGTCAAATGGTATCTGGCATCTCATGGTATCTTCATGATCAAACTTTTTGATACTCCTTATCTCAACATAGAAAGGATCTTTAAATCCTTCTCGGTTAAGAGACTTTCTGAATCAATGGTTAAACTGAAACAATAAATGATCTGTTCACACATACGACTTAGACTTGTAGATTTTTAGATCTATTGTAAGCTCATTTTTCCTTTCTGATCAATATGTCTTTTCAATACCCTTTCTCCACTTATTTCTGCTCAATGATGTTGTGCTTCTCTGTTGCTCGGTGTCTGCAAAAATATTTATCTCTTTCCTCAGCTTGATTAATCGAGACTGTATGAAGTTTTTCTTCATCAGTTTCTCTTCAAAATCCTCTTTTTCATTCACTCCCCTTAATTCATAATGAATTAAATTATCTCTTTATAGACATGATATCACCGTTTCTCACTTCTTGATTTTCTTGTTCTTGGCGTGATCCGCAATCTTAGCCAATATTGCTTTAAAGCTTAACTCCTATTTTATCTCGTAGAAATCTTCTTGCCAACTGGATAAAACAACTTTAAATCCTTTACTTATCTCTGGCTTTAACTTGTCGATTAAAACAATGTCAACAACCAGTTAAGTCTATCTTTAGCTCTGCCAGCTAGGTATTTTTTCATTTCTGAACTTTAGTTAACTTTGGTGTTTTAACGCTTTGATAGCTTCAGTCAACACTTCAGTTCACCTCGGGCTTCTCCTTTTGTGTTGTCTATCTGTTGGGGTTGTCTGTCCTTTGGGGTTGTCTGTCCGTCGGCTAACACTGTAATTCTAGCTGTCGGTAGTGCTTGTGATTCTACTCGTCGGTAATGCTCATTAGTTTCTTTGCTTGGGTATCACTGTGACTTTGCTCTCAGTTTTCTCTGTCCTTCAGTTTCCACTAGCCTTTGGTGTTTGAAGTCACTTTAGTGAATGCTGGTCTTTTATGCATTACTGAAAGCATAATCTTTATCTCTCTGATTCTCTGAAGTCTTTGACACTTTGAATATAATCAATTAGATTATATCAAGTTGACATCAATGAAAATACAATCCATTAACTGATTTAATGTCTTGCATTATATTTATGCATTTCAGTGATCAACTTAACATCTTCAAACATTCAATCAGTTACATGTCATCAGCCAAGACTGAGCACATTGATGTACATTATCATTTTCTTAGAGATATGGTCGAGGATGGAAAGGTGAAGTTGGTTTAGGTAGAGACTTTAATGAAGGTTGTATATTTTTTAATTAAGGTTAGGAGAGAACAATAGTACAAATGGTGTTAACAGTCTATGGGCCTCATGGCCTCTAGAAAATAAATTATGGTGTAGATACTCTATTTTCTCTTGCAATATGTTTGAAAAGTGGGCGATGGTTAGGAAAATGTATCTCAACCTTGCATTTACATATGATTACTATTTATAGTATGTTTACATTTGAGCATTGATTTTTCCTAAACTTCCCAAAATCTTTGGATGGGATAGATAATCATGCTAGTAAATATTTGTTGCAAGATCTTCTATAGATTGGAATATATTAAAGTTTTCATCTTTGAAGTTGTCAAGGAAATTTTATGAATTCAATTTTGAAGGCCTTAGAGCTTCCTAAACGGTCCAAAAGTGTACATAATTGGCATATAAATTTATAGGTTGATAGATCATATTACAAGCTTTCTGGTGCTTTAAACAGTTCATCAATTGGACATCCAGTTCAAAATTTATGGCCTCCAAAAGTTGGGCCTCTTAAAATAGGAAACGTAAAAATGTGTTTAACACATAAATGAGTTATAAAAGGGAGTTATACATGTTGATGTGTTTTTTGACACATTTTAGTTTAGGAAGTTGTTTCACCACCTTAATTTCCTTGCACCTTTCTGCAAGACATAATTCATTATGGAAGGGTTATATTGTCTCCTTTCCTTCCTACGGGGGGATCATTGATTGTATATATATGGTGTATCTAGTCTTTGGGTGGTATAATTGATTCCTTAATGCATCATTTTTTTTGTTTCTTTTATCTCCTTTTAGAGATGATTTTTCTTTGCATATCCATTGACATGGGTACCTAGCAGTAACATGGCCTAGTTGTGGGGATCCATATTCCGTCTTTCTCACATTGCATAATAATATTCTCCTCAAGTTGCACTAAAGGGGGTGTTGGAGAGATTATGGATTTACCCTATTCACTCATGCTTAAATTTACTTAGACGTCATCATTTGATAATTAGGTAGTTTGATAAATATTCTTTACTAATGTTTTCCTTGTATTTAATAGTTGTTATTGGGTACTTGTCAGTAGTTAAGCTCTACCTACCCTACATTTTATTGAGACACGTGTCCATCTTGAGTGTTCTCACACCTATTGCCTTGCATATATAAGTAGGCTTATTGTACATATTATATCATCTCAAATTAATTCATCTGCTTGGAGAAATATATGTTTGTCTCTACGAAGGTTATATTGAAGGTTATATTCCTTGCAATGCAATTTTACTCCAATCGTAAGATAGTGTCTCATGATTGGAAGTTTTGGAAAAGTCCCAGTGTTAGCACTATTGGATACCTTTAAATTAGTTTATTCATGAATTTAGTTCCTGGAATGAAAATGAGTTGGAAGGTTTCTTTAGTCCAACAATTGAGTAGTTGTATGCGTTGAAAATCTACCTGTGCAGAACAAGCTCAAACATGCAAACGTAAGTTAAATAATCAATCTACACTAAACATGTTCAAAAACTTGAATCAAATACAAGGCTTTCACCACAACCTCCGATGATACAAAAAGGGCACCCAATGCCTTTTTAATTTTCTCTTAGAGATATTTGTGGGTGTGCTCTCCCAACACAATATCAAATCCCACTATATTTCTTGCAAATGAAATGCCGGAGGATCCTAAGATGCAAGCTAGCAGATGGTTGAAGAACTCAAGATATATTATGAGGAACTAGTCTCAAGTTTCCAAAAATTCAAATGAGATTAAAACCATTAACTATGATGATATGCAAGATTTAAATTAGCTAAGATGAATTTTCTATTATCCTAACATGTCATTTCCAAATTCAAACTATGAAATGCTAAGAGGTTATGAAAAACTCTAAAACCAAACTAGCATGATAACAATACAAATATGAGAGATGAAAATGAAAGAGGCAAGGCTCCTATTTATAGAATTCTTGAGAAATGATGAGGGCTTGGATGAGGTGGCACCTATGTGGCATCCACATAGGAGATACATAAGGGACACATAGGCTAAAAGGGATGGCCATGCAAAATTCAACTTGTGACAAGATGGTATTTTAAGGTTTGAAGGGCCCAAGGTTTCTCACACATGTGTGAGAAACATGGGAGATAGGAGTGGGTGTGAGAAACATGGGAGAAAGGAGTGGGGGACAAGGATGTTAGAGAATTTAAGGAAGTTTGGTGGCTTCCTTGGGAGGAGGTTCTCACACATGTGTGAGAAACTCATTAGGGTCTAATGAGGTTAGGAATTATTTTAATGTATGATTAGTGGGAGTGTACCAATAAAGGTAGCTTTAGAGGGTGAAGTGATAGGTGTAGACTAGGTTTCTAGGTTAGGATTAGATTAAAATTTTCAAATTAAATTTGAATTAATCAAAGCTTAGAAGAATATTAGGAGATGTAGGATTTTAAATAAATAGAAATTTATTCAAAAGGGGATTTATGTAGGGACATGTATTAAATTAAATTTAACACATTAGAGGGGATAGTATTTAAATTAAATTTAAATACTTTTGGTGATGAACTTATTTAAATAAATAATTTTTTTAAACAAGTAGATTAATATGACATAGTTGTAAAGTTGAAGGTTTCGGTATGTAATCATAAAATAGATGCTAGAATTATGGAGCGGATGCAACGATCGGGTAGAGAAGAGTTTCGCAGGCACTAGGGACTGGATTATGGCAGACGATCCAGATGGGGTTTGCCTTTCAATCACAGGAATCAACCACATTTTCAAACCTCTCTGTGGGCAAACAAAAGTGGTTTTGGAAAGGCTCAAGGCATGGGATCAAAGGTTTTCTCTGCAACAACAGGGAATGGAAGGGGATGGGATAAATATCGATAGAAATTTCCAACCCAGGGTAGGATTTTTTGAGTTCTGAAGATCTTCAACTTTGATAAGATTGCTAATAAGTTCTAGCGTCCCAAATCTCAGACCATTGTTGTGAATAAAACACAATTAGGTGAGTGATAATGTGATGCATGTTAGGGCCTCTTCTTTTTTAATCAATAATAAACAATGGTTGGAATCCATCACATTTTTAGAAGATTGAACCTTTGTTAGGACATGGATAGGTCCTTGGCCCTCCCTAAGAAAAATTAGAAAGTGGTGTGAGGAATAATGGGGGTTCGCCTGCACTTTGAAAACTATAGAAAATGGTTTTTTTTCTAATTACATGCCCCTCACAAAATGACAAAGAATGGTTCCTCAATGGTGGCCCTTATCTGTTAGATGGGAAAGAACTATATCTAAGGGACTGGACCCCTAACTTTGATTTGTGGAAGGAGAAAGTAAAGGAGCTCCCTATCTAGTTTAAGCTCCACAATCTCCCACAAAAATATTGGGGTGCATAAACACTCAAACTAATAGGGGATATGTTGGGAATCTATGTCAAATCCAAGGAGGTGGTGGATCAGAAATACTTTTTATTGTTCCTAAGGATCTTGGTTTTACGACAGGAGTGTTATAAGCTATCAAACTATATTCTGTTAGGATATGAGAAAGGGGAGTGGAGACAACCCCTTTTTATGGATAAGAGAGAGGAGGAAAATTGGGGTGAGGTGGTGGGTTGGACAAAATGGATAAAGGTAAAGGTTTGGAGTCCAATAGGCTAGTTGAAGAAATAATTAGACACACTAAAATAAATGATATCAAGGAGGATATGGTCTTCATTCTATGGGAGGAGATAATGGTAAAAAATATCTCTCAAGGACCCCATGAAGAGATGCAAGAGTGGGCAGATGACCAAAAGGTGGTGGTCAATAAAAATTTTCTTTGGGATTAGAATTTTGGACTAAAGGAAGTGAGGAGAGTAGCTCCATCCAAGTGGTTAAGGAGACTCACTTCTCTGTGAACCAAAAGGAAATCTAAGGAGACTGCAGAAAGGGAAAGAAGTGAGGACATTTTTAGTGCTGATAGACCTAAGTATGATGAAAATTTGGATTCACAAGATGACACAGAGGATATGATGGGACAAGAGGCTATGCATGATGAAGGTAGGGAACAAGATGGTATGATTCTTGCAGAGATTGTGCATGAATCCTTTCAAGGGGAAGATTCAATTGTGAAAGGTGTTGGCAATTAGATGTGGAGTGATAGAGGATTTAAGTCGATGAAAGAATCATGTTACTCTCTCATCAACTTTGGAGGAAGATGGGGATGCAGAGGACTCCTTATTTAAATATGTTAAAAAATCTCCCATTAGAAATTTGGACAGCTCCTTTGATGATGTTAGGGACAATGGAGGCAATATTGTTTCTTTGGACTTGGATTACAGTTCCTATAAGGAAGAGGAGGAAAATGATGATCTAGGAATTTATGAAAATCAAGGCATTTTTGAACCAAGAACTATGGATCATACCCCCTCATCTATCTCAAAATCAAAGATAGGGGAAAAAGGAAGAAGAGGTGCTAGAACCACAAGGATGAAGCTGAAAATAGTTGGAAGTGCACCAGACTAGAAAAATACACTAAGATAAATAAAAGGCTATGCCTTTTCCTGGAAACAATGAGGGTCCTATCATGGAATGTCAGGGCTAGAAATGCCCCTGACAAGATCCACTTGATTAAGAGATGTCTTGATATGGCTAGGTTGAATATTGTATTATTGCAAGAAACTAAAATTAAAGTTGAATATGTGGAGTCTTTCAAAAGAAATTTTTCTCGATGGAATGGGACCTTTGATGGAGCGAATATGGCTTCAGAGGGTTTGAGGGTCCTCTGAAATGAGTCTATAGTTGATTTTCAACTTATTGATCAAGGAAACAATTGGCAATAGATCGAGGTTATTTTAAAGCAATTATTTTCAAAGTTCTTTGCTATGAATATCTATGGATTAAATAGTCTTTCTTTGAAGAGAGCCTTCTAGGAGGACATTTCCAATATTATTGGCAATAATGAGGATGATTTTTTCTTTTGGGAGGGGATTTTAATACTATCGTCAGCTCGGAAAAAAAGAAATTTTGCCTTGGATGGGCTGGGAAAAGTCAAAGGATTTTGTGAATTTCATTGTAACTAATGGCTTGGTGGATTTGGAGCTTTTTAATGGGGATTTTACCTAGAATAATCGTAGAAGCGGTTTCGTTAATATTGTTGATAAACTTGACATGTTTATAGTGGTCGGGCAATATGATAGGATGGATTGTATTTTTAGTGCGGAGATCTTACCCTTTTCAGGATCATGATTTTCCATTCTATGCAAGGATTCAAGATGACTCCACTTTGAAGCGGGCTCCTTTCAAATTAAATGCTATGTGGTTGCGTGCTGATAACTTTTTAGACAGTATTTCTCAATGGTGGATGGCTTCCCCTCTTAGAAAAGGTAACAAGGCCTTTATATTTTTCAAAAAACTTTAATTTCTTAAAGAACAACTTAAATTTTGGAATAGGGAGGAGTTTAAGAACATTTTTGCTAAGAAATTCAAGCTAGAAAGTGATTTAGCAGAGTTGAATTCTAGAGTATACCTGATGGGGTGGGTGAGGAGGAATATATTAAGGAAAAAGAGTTGTCAAAGCAATATGTTGAAGTGTTGGGCATGGAGGGGGTTTTGGTGTCAAGAATCTAGGGAGACGTGGTTGAGAGAAGGGGATAGAAACACAAAAAATTTCCACAACTCGGTCAAGGTAAAGAGGTCATAGAATAAATTTTTTTCCATACAAGATGTCAATAGTAACACTCTTCATGATTTAGAAGCTATTAATAGGGAAGTGGTGAATTATTTCTCTAATATATTTGTTGTTGATCCTTCCAATCTTTCTATAGGTTTTAGCATTTTGGATGTCATCCAAGGCTACATATCTGAGGCACAAAATAATTCCTTAATGAGATTGGTCTCCTTGGAGGAATTAAAATATGACCTTTTTAGTTTGGGTGGAGATAAGGCCACTGGACCGGATGGTTTCCCTGCCATCTTCTTTAGATAAGTGTGTGACATTGTTGGTAGAGAAATGTGGGAGGTTGTGGAGAACTCAAGATTTGGAGGTTTTATTTTAAAGGACTTTAATAATACTTTCATTGCCTTGATTCCAAAAAGTTTGATAGAGTGACCTTTGATGACTATAGGTTGATTTCTTTGTGTAACACTATTTGCAAGGTTATTGCTAAGGTAATGGAAAACAAAATTAAGCTTGTGCTCAAGTCCATTATTTATTCAAAACAGAGCAGTTTTGCGCCTAACCAATCTATCTCTGAAGGGGTTATTGTAGCTCATGAGGACATTCACTCGGTATAGATGGCTAGGACTGAGAGGATGATGATAAAATTTGAAATTAAGAAGGCCTATGATAATGTCAACAGGGATTTTTTGTTGAAGGTTCTTGATAAATTTGGTTTTTGTGCTGATTGGATTAAATAGATTAAGGGATGTATAAAAACTCCAAGGCTTTTGGTGCTGGTGAATGGGAGTCCACAAGGTTTCTTTGATACTACCAAGGGTATAAGAAAAGGGGACCCAATATCTTTTAGAGTAATTTAGCAATTGCTCTTTAGTGCTTAAGTTCACTTAGGCAGTTTCTAGTTAGACTTAGGAAAGTTTCCTTTTCTGAGTTAGTTGCCCTTTTAGGGTTTCGACATCCTTTATAAGGATTGTCTATTTTGTATTTCATAAGGAGTTTGTAAAACATTCATTGTTGAATATAGAAATCATTTCTGTCAACATGCTTTTTCATTCTCTGGCCTATCGGCCGCCATAGCTTCAGATCCTTCTCTCTTCTGTCTTCATTCTGTGTAATAGTCTTTGCATGCAGGTGATCTTGGTTGCATTGTGTTTTAGCAATCTCAACATGGTATCAGAGCCACTCTGCAGCTGGCTGTTCGTTCTTGGTTGAAGCAGCGAGGGTTTCA
>MU224878.1:767481-782701 GCA_018584345.1 Thuja plicata | reverse complement strand
GGCATCAATGAAAAACATGCCAAAGCCTACACTTTCATGTATTGAGATGGTGTATCAATAAATATTCTTTTAGGATCCATGTGTAAAGAGGTATCTTAATGAATGTTGCATTAATAACATCTGTTGGCATTTGAAAAATCTTTTTTATTTGAGAAGGCCTATGTTGGTCAATTTATTCAATCAAAAAATTTTGCACTATAAAGATTTTTGCAAAAACTTTGAGCTAGGTTTTTTTAGCACACTACTATGGCATGCCTGATGGATTTTTTGTATAGGACTTAAAAGTGTCACACAAGTTATTTTGTAGGATTTAAAAGTGTCCTCTTGCACTCATATTGTGAGCATTTATCACTCTTTACATTCCTCTCACATGTAAACATTTGTGACATTAAGTTAGCTTGGAGGTGTTTATGTGGTAACTTGATCACTTGGAACTTGGTAGCTTGTTGACTTTGATCATGTTGCTTAGTTGGTTGGTTTGTTGCTACAGTACCCTCCAAATCATCACCCTTAAAGGACCCATTCTTTGTATAGAAATCATTTTTATGCCTTATAGGATATATTTCTAAATTTCTATCATTATGTGTTGGTTTTTTGAAACATATGTTTGGTTATTATTGTCTGGTTGTCATTAATATCAGACATTGTAGTCCAGAGGTGTTGGTAGTGTTTTCTCTTACACTTGTGTTTGGAAGTATTTTTTGATGACGTATATCTGTAGTGGAAGGTTTTTTGGAAGTAGGTAGTTGGTCCAGAAGTATCAAGGTTGTGTTAATTCTACAAAACAATGGAAGACACGTATGTATTCAATTGTACAGAACAATGGAAGATATATATCTATTCAATAGTACATAATAGTGGAAGACATGTATGTTTTGGAGATTGTGAGAATGATGTTTGTTAATGCTTCAAATTTATTTTCTTAAGTTTGAAATTCAATAGTTATGTCCAAATTTCAGTGGTTCAGTAACAGAGTTATGCAGTTGAAGATGACAGTTATTCCGTTGTATTTTTTGGAAGGATTATGTTTAGGAAATCAAGGTTGAAGATATGCAATTGTGAATTGAATTGTATTTAGGTTCTAGTATTGGTTGTGATGTTTCCTATTGATTCAAAAAATATTCTGGGTGATCTGGAAGTAGTGTCATCAAGTGTCGTAGTAATGATCAATTTGTGTTCTAGTGTAGAAATATGTTATGATGACTTCTGACGTGAAAAATTGGCAAATGATATGGTTTCTGACTTGTAACTTAATTGTAATATTCTTTTGGCTTGTAAATCTAATAATCTATCTTGTAAATAAGTATAATGTGTGCTTTGGATAAAGGTAAGAGTGTGTGTTGTGGGTGAATCAGCGAAGATCTATATGTATAATTTTAGAAGAGAAGATTTTGGTTTATGAGGTTGTTATTTTGTGATAGTGGTAGAGAAGAAAATGTAGTAACAATGTGTTGTTGAGGTTGATAGTGTTATATAGATTAGTTGCATTATCAGGAGAATTTATCTTTATCTATTGTGAAGAGGTGTATGTAACTTGTACCTAGGATAGTGAGTCTTTGGTGCACAAGTTATTTATCATATCTTGATACTTTGGAAGTGAGCCTTTTTTGCAAGTCCAAATTAATGAGCTCCTATCTGTATTTAGTGTTGTATTGGCAATGAGCCTCTGGTTGCAAGAAGATGTAAGTGTTAATATCTACATATACAGATTCACCAATGTATTTGATGGAATCAAAGCAATTGGTGGACATATAGAAGACATATGTTATACTTAAGATCTTATTAACCCTACAGAAGGAGTTCATACCAATGGAATGTTCAATAAGGGAGAACAATGATCTGCGTCAATATTCAATTGATCAAATTATTGATTCACTTTTATCATTTGAGATTGTAGATTTTGAAAGGGAAACGAGGGAAACTGCATTCAGAGCTATTGAAGAAGTTGAACCCGAGACATGCAAGATCTTAGAGGAAGATGAAACATATATTTCAAGAAGATTCAAGTAAGGAACTGGTAGATACAAAGGCAAGTTACCTCTGAAGTGCTTTAATTATAGAAGAATAGGGCATTTTGTTAATGAGAGCAAGTATAAGGAATATCATAGTGAATCAGAAGATGACAATAGAAAAGACAATCAAAAGAAAGGTGATTTCAGGAAAAGAATAAATTTAAGACGAAAGGGTAAAAAGAACTTATGTTCAATGGGGGAATACTTATTTGAAGATGAGGATATTAATGAAACAATTGAGGAGTCTTTGTTTTTGGCTATTTCAGAAAAAAAAAAAAAAAAAGGATCACATTACATACTAAAGTTTTTGCAGATGCATGGATTATATATTTTGGATGTTCAAATCTTGACAAGAGAGAAGATAATATTTATCAAGTTTGAAGAATATGATGGTAGAGAAATCAGATTTGCAGGAGAAGGAAGTGCACAAATCAAAGACGTTGGAACCATTTCAATTGATGGTAAGCATAGAACTAATGATGTTTATTATGTTGAAGGTTTGAAACATAATTTGTTGAGTGTTAGTAAAATATGTAAGAAAGGTTATGAATTTAAGTTTAAAAGTGATGGTTGTTTTATAAAAAAGAAACATGTTGGTAAAAGGATTGATGAACATTTTAGGGTTGTTAGGAATATAAATTAAATTGAAGATAAATGTGATAATTTGTGTTTTCTAACTCAAATAAATGGAATATGAGGAGATGAAGTTGAGATGGAGCTCAAACAAGACAAAGTGGATTTTGCATTGCTAAAGAACTACAAGGAAAGAAAAGATGAATCCGAACAATTAGTGGAAGTCAAATGGGTTTCGGTAAAATAGAAATAGGAAGAAGACACAAAGGATATGGTAGACCATAAGCGGGAAGAAGACAAAAAGGATAGGGTAAACCGAAAGAGGTGGAAATTGAAAGACAAAAAGAAATTGAAAGACAAAAAGAATTTGGCAAATCAGATATCGACAAAGAACAGATTGGGGCTAATGAATCAAAGGCCTCCTCCTATTCATTCTAGGTATTCATCTTTTGATGGAGTGTTTTTTTTCTTGCAATAAAGTGGGGCACAAAGTTAATAAATGTAGAAGTATTAAAATTAGTTATGTATTTAATGGAAGATGTTATCATTACAATAAGTTAGGGCATAAGTCTGAGGGTCTGAGGGTGATTTTTCATACGAATCGGTTTCCCCCCTTGAGAGTAGATGTTGACTATTTTCTCAACATGGAAATAAGGTGTGAATAATTTTTTAAGGGAAGATGTTTATTTTGTGATCCGAAAAGGTGATTGTATGATTTTTTAAATAATGTATTAGTTATTTGGTTGTGTCAGAGATTGTTCATTCTAAGTTGTGTTCAAATATTGATTAGAGGAATGATATCTCTATCAGTTCACAAATTAAGATGCATTTGAATAACTTGGATAATAGTGTTATGACTTATAGAAGTTTCTTTGATGAGTTGAAGGATAGGATGAGTTTGTGGAATCGGTTTCTTCCTAAGGCTATTAACTAGTTTAAGGACAGTGTTATCTTCTTTGTTGATATGATTACTGCTAGATAGAGGAGATAGACTAAAAGTGTTTGATAAACTATGTTGTCCTATGAGACTACTGAGGAAGAATGTATAAGCATTTTTCAGACTCCAAAGGATATTGGCATTGCAAGGATCAATGATATGATAGAGTTTTTTTTTATTTCCAATGAAGGACTGATGCTATGATAGAACCATCTTTTACTGTTGATGCTTATAGCAGATTTTTCCTTTCGTAATCAAGATAATAGTGTCAGATGGATGTTTCTAGAGTGCTCCTTTTCTACAGTGATTGTTTCAAATGACACTGAAGAGAAAGAGTAGAAAAGTGTTAAAAAATAGAAGGAAACTGTAGGTATTGATGTACAGGTTATTGTTGGGGAGGAGCATGTTGCTCCTCCTATCTCATCAGATGAATATGATCTATAAATTGAAAATATTCTTGCTATGCTAAGTCAATATGAAGGACTGAAGATAGTTGGAAATTTGTTCTATCATATGATCAAGATACTTTTTGAGTTTCTCTGGGAAAATTTTGGGGTTGTTGCCCTTCCTTCTAGCATCAATATGAAGAATCTTTCTATGGGGAGCATCAAAATGGTGCTCATTCTCTACTTGAGGATTCTTTTTAACAAGTCCCCATTTCATATTCTATAAGTGCTTCATGTACATAATCCATAGAATATTTATCTATGTCTTTGTGTTCTTCTATGGAAGATATTTTAGAGTCAAATTCGGATAGAAAAGATCCTAAAACCTTCTTTACAACAACTTTGTCTTCCATTTCCCATAAATGGCATTCATTGTTTCATCAATTCTGAAGATAATTTGTAGCCTTTTCATCTTCATTCATCTTTAATTCCTCAAAATTTCCTCTAAGAGTTTGAATCTTGGCTTGCTTTACCCTATCATTTCCATGATATATACTATATAATTTGTCGCATTCTTCTTTGGAGGATTTATAATGCATGAATTTGAAAAAATCATTGTTTGATAACCTAGAAAGTATGACACGCTTTTATCTTGCATATTTTTCATACTGTCATTTACAATTAATATCAATAGGTATAATGTCGGGAACACTAACCATTTACAACTAAACACCAATAATCTACTCCTAAGGAAAAAAAATAGGTCTACATTCTCACTTTCCAAAAAGCATAATCATTTCCATCAAACAAGGGAGCTTTAGTAACTGAAGAACCTTCTTGTGTCATGACTATCAGTATTCCACTATTAGGACCAACCTCGGGTTGTGAAACCTCTACAAGGAACCTATGGATTTGATACCACTTGTTGGAATACTCAGATCACTAAGAGGGGGTGAATGAGTAATCTCTATCAAAAAGAAGACTCTTAATCAATAAAAAATTTAACACAATTTTATTAACATTTGTAGCAGACCATGGGACAATATCAACAACATTGGATAAAACAATCAAGAGATTCAAGACTCAAGTATAACACCATGACACCAATATTTAAGTGGAAAACCCTTAAAGGGTGAAAAAACACTATAAACAAGTTTTATAATAGGCCTCACTCAAAAAATTTAGAGCATCAACTCTAGGAGTACCAACCCCTTTACACGGCTTATGAGCACCAACCAATTACACAAACTCGTAACAATATTAATCAAGAGGGTTACTCTATTTCCATACAAAACATTTGATAGACTGTCTTTCTTTAAATCAATCACAAAAAAATTGTCTCAGATACTAGATCTTTATTTTTCAACTTTTCACAACAACAAACTGCCCTTTTAGAACACTTTTATATTTATAGTTTTGTTATAAATTTCATCTTTGTGACTATCTTTACAATGAATTCAAAATGTCAGAATATATAATACTTTTCTGCAACAAAACCCTCACACAATATTTGATCATTTCAATTAACTAATAAGCACATGGTTCTTTACAACAGCAACATAAAAATAAACTCATCTATTTCATTTTGTTATCTAGAAAACTTCTCTCCAAGTCCAGATTTCATTGCTCAATTACATAATATGATACAACAAGCAGTTATCCAACAAAACCAGCTGTCAATCTTCTACCAGGGTTGTTAACCGTTGGAATTTTTAAAAATCAATTCTTACCTACATAGATGAGTGAATATTTTAGATATTAGGAACAAACTAAATGATGAAAATATTTTAATGATATTAACATTTTCACTCACACGGTTTAAGATAAACATTAAACTTTGTGTACCACTATTTGATGAGAATATAAAAACTCTCTTCCATATACTTCTTTGTTTCCCTTCTCCTGTCGCCAAAGCTATAGGAATAAAAAAAACTTGTGAAATATGCTCCAACATATCTACATAGAAGCTTAAGAGGAATATGTTATGAAATATGTTGTGCGTTATGATGATTATACATTTACAATTCTCAACCTCTCAATCTATAATAGTATCAAAATTGATTGTAGATACAAACTTCTATCGCTGATGTAGAGGTAAGGGTGGTGGATGAATAGCCCAACTATAAGCTTATAAGTTTGTGAAGATTAGCTACTGTTCCCCAAATCTTCAAATGCTTCAAATGAACTCAAACCAACCAAGACTCTCCTCAAAGACCCAAGGTCGTGTGTGTGTGAAAGAGTGCACTTGTTACCTGCGACACAACACTTCAATAGATCATTACGTTAGTGGAAAACATGGTTAGATGAGCATATAAAGCACTAAAATTGACCTATTTTTTTCTAACTAAGAAGAGTATGATAATCAATATAACAACCCTCAAATTATGCTACTATCAGTGACATATACGACTTACCATGAAAGATTTGAGTTAAAAAAAACTAAATGGTAAAGAAACATGCATATTTAGCTCTAAAAGTGAAGATAATAACAATGCATGATAGTGAAACTATGAAGCAATATGAAACTATCTAAATCCTAACAGCATAACAATGCATTTTCAATCTAAATTATGGGCTTATTTGTGCTCAAAAATTCCTTCTATTTATAGAAGAATGGGGAGAGAGAGGGGGGACAAGGTGCATTAATGGAGTTGTAAAACTCATTAATGGGGTGTAAGAGGAATAAATGTCAAAAGCATTAATGAGGGACGAGCATAAGGAATCTCCATTAATGAGGCATTAAGGAGAGCCTTTAAGAAGCATGGGAAGAGTGTAAGAGGCAAGCTTGAGAAGGTGGACTTGGAGAGATTCAAGCTTGAGAAAGTTGACTTTCTCAAGTGGTTTGAGTTCTTAATCACTCATTAACGGAATGTGACAACATTAGGAGGTGGGTTAGGATAGAATTAGGATTAGGATTAGATTTAGCATGGGGTGAATGGGTTGGGGTAGGTTTGAACCCAGAGTCAAAGTGGTTGAAGTGGGTTAGGTTGGGGTTTAGAGGAATATTAATGAAATGAATAAAACTTATTTAATTCATTCAAAAATAGGAATATTAATTACTTAAGCATTTAATTGCTTTTTAATAATCAATAGGACCATAGCCAATTTAATTAAATTAATTAGGCTAGGGGATTGGTTCCTTTGCAAGTGAGCAATTGATTTAGGATTTTATTTAATTCCTTGCAAATTAATCATTTTAGCCATGTATTTGATTGATTTTGATTTTGGCTAAAAGTAATTAATTTAGTGATTTGATCACTTTTTAGGAGATTAAATTGATTTCAAAAAAATTATGCCAAGTGGTAACGGGGTCGCTTGGACATAATTGGGGGTATGATCACACTTAGGGAAAATAGGGTCTATGGTCAGAGCAAACCAAATCCAGGTGGTTAAAAGTGGTAGGGTAGGTGTTTTTAAGTAGTATTAACTTGGATTCAAAAGTTTTTAAGATTTTAAATTACTCCCAACACACTCAACTCACCAAATAGTTCAAAGGCCTAATTGCCCTACTTGTAGCCCTGCATCAAGCTTCCAATAGACATAACTCAACTTTTTCCCAATTCACCACATAAAATCTTCACACTTTCAGACACCCTTTATTCCCAACTTCAATATATCAAAAGTCTCCCGTAGGTTTCTTTGGACCATGTATTGTTGTCCTCGCTCTGTGACCCCAAAATGCATAAAAAGTGAGAAAATTTACAAAGAAAGTGTATGTTTCCTTTACTCCCAAGGCTCCAGACTAAAAAAAGTTTCTTAATATGACTTAAAATGCCTAAATACAAAAGAAATTAGTTCCAAGCTCCTTGAAACATCAAAAGCCCCAAATTAGTCCTTTCAAACCCTCATTTCTAGGGCTCTCTCAATGTCTCACTACCAATCACTTCTCTAAACAACTAATGGTTGTTTCACCTTCCATACATCATTATAAGACAAAAGAACATAAATATACCCCTCATGCGGTGAAATACCCTGTTGTTATAACTTAGCAACCAAAAATCAGTGGTTTTCCTCCAACTAAACACAATGATCACCTCTTTTCTCCTTGATCCTACACTCTATTTGTTAGATTCGTATTTTTACATATTATATAGATTCATTCCATGAACTTTATGCCTTTACTTTCATGGAATGATACTCATCTTGCTAATTTCCTATCAAAACAATGAATTTTAAGCTAAGATACTGTAACAACACTATAACAGAGAGAAAAACGAATTCAAAACAATGCAAAGTCCATTCAAAATGCCTTGAAATTGGTAAGTAAATACTCCTAGGGTATAAATACACCAATATCAAATGAATTATCAACTTCCAAGCATGAAAACCACCACACAACTTTGCAAAATTCTGGGATTTTCTTCTATTTTTTGTAACAGTCCGTACAATCCACTTCTGACTTGTACAATGGTTTCTCCTCCCCTTACATAAACCTTCCCTAACTTACATAACCTATATTGATTGGTTAGAAATCTTTTTTTTATTAAAACGTTAAAAAAAACTAATTCCCTCCAAAACTAATATAACTGTTATTTTCAAATTTTCAAACTGTAAAAAATGACTTGCAACTAAGTTAAACTTGAAAACTAAAACTCCTAAGGTTTCCAAATACCTTAGTGACTTATTCTAAACACCCCTAAACTTATAGACACTCAATTGACTCACTTGGACACTATTGGTCCATTTATAATCAAATTTGGTCCTTTTAGGACTTTTGTCACATTTTCATTTGTATTCAATTTCCAAGCCATAATAGGCTCTAAAACCTTGTAGTTTATCTCTCATTGCATATATGATCTATAGGATGTCCTTGTTTGATTTGATGACTTAGTTGATGTTCTTTTCCTTGGTGCCTTTGCACCATACTCCCCTCCATGGAAGAAACTCTTGTCCCAAGAGTTACTCTTGCTTTGCCTCCTTTCAATCCTTGGTTCAATCTGAGACTTAGGGATCCAAAAGTCCCCTAAATTTACCTTCTTTCTCATAGTATTTAAACCTACATTCACACACCAATCATTAGAGTAAAAAATTCCACTTTTTGGCTTCCCTTGTGTAGGACAGTGTGAAGGATTGGAAGCTTTCATCTCTGATCCATTTCTTGGATAAGACTTCCTCATAACTTCCCCTACTCCATCTCTGTGTTGTTGCCAACAATAGGACACTTGACTGCCCCAATTTGTACAAAATGTAGATCCCAAGGTTCCTCTTCCTTAGGACTGTCATAACATCTACTTTACAACAATTTATTTCCCTTGTCCCAACCAGTATCATGCTCCTCCTTCCACTTGACTTCTTCACCAAAACACATGACTATGGATTCAAATTGACTTCTCAATAATGGATTCAACTTATACCTTTTCCCTCCTTGATGAACTAGATAGGTGTTTGTGTACCCATCATGTACAACTCTCCTTGAATATTGCCATGATCTACCAAGGATTAAATGCCCACAACTCATATGCATAACATCACACAAAACAATGTCATGGTATCCTCCAATAGAAAAATCAATCATAACTTGACCTTTAACTAATAGATTCTAATTTGTAATCACCCTAGTTGCATAATAAGGACTAGAATTTGGAAAAACTTCCAAATGCAACTTGTTATCAACTTCATAGGAAAGCAAATTATGACAATCACCTAAATCAATTATGAGTTTTCATACCTTTCCTTGAATCAAACAATTTGTCCTAAAGATGCTTGGATTTGATGGTGTTGGTTGTCCTCTTCCCATAAGAAAACATTCTCCCTCTTTCGGGTATGCCAACATCATTCTTGGTTCTTCCTCCTTGGGTTCTTCTTGTGCCAAATTAACTCTCCTTTCCCTTCCTTTGTCTTCATTCCACTTGGGAAACTTAAAATATTGATGACCCAATTCATTACAATGAAATCACCTTCCTGTAAACACTCCACTTCATCTGCCTCCAAATCTTCCTCTTCTATATCCTCCTCTTGTCTTTGATGTGAATGGTTCATCCTTCTCTTTCTCATTGCTGCTCTAAAAATCAGAATGTGTCCTTCCACCTCTTCCTCTTATAGAAGATCCTCCTCTTGCACTACCTTGTCTCTCTTGCCTCCTCTTTATCTTTTCCTCATCCTTTATGGCTAATTTATAACATTCCTCAACTGATCTAGGCGTAGCAAGACTAATTTCATCTTGGATATTGAACCTAAGTCCCCCCATGTACCTTGCAATCTTCTTGTCAACATCTTCTTCATGACTCACCCTTATGTCCAACTTATGAAATTCTTCATTGTACTTTTGTACATCCATGTCTTTTTGCTTAAGACCCTGTAAATTCTTATATAGTTGCACCCTATAATCATTGGGAAAAAAAATTTCGTTCATCTTATCCATCATAGTGTTCCACAATGTGATCTTGGGTTTCCCATTCTTCCATCTCTCTGCTTGAACATAATCCCACCATAGTAGAGTGTGTCCCTTCAACCTTGACTTTGCAATCTTCACCTTTTGTCCTTCTTCAACATCCTCACATTCAAAGAAGTTCTCAACTGCACTAAGCCAATCAATCAACTCTTCATCATCCATCTTCCCTCCATACGTAGGCAAATCCGATATTGCCCTTGTATCTCCACTCGTTATGGCTTTTGCAAACCTAGACATCCTCAAGTCTTCAGGATCTAATTGTTCTTCTTCAAGGGGTATTTCATCTTCTTCCTCCACTTCATATTCTTCCTCAGGTCTGCTAATCTTTCCTTTTTTTCTCTAGGGCCAATATTATTTCCATCATGACTCTCATTTCTCTATCCTTCTCAGCTTTCTCCTTCCTTTCTTGTTCAAGGGTTGCCTTCAACTTCTTATTATCTGCCAATTGTTCCATCACTATCTTTTCAATTTCCACATTTGTCATCCTTGTTGGAAACCCCTCTTCTCCTTCAGACATGGCTCTTGATCTCCTTGGTACAATGGATCAACTCAAGGCTTCTCCTCAAAAGAATACTTCAACTCTAAGGGCTTCTAAGGATCTACACTATCAAAGTTCACACGACCACTCTCCCAACCTTACCAAAGGATTCTTATTGAGGCTCTGATACCACTTGATGCAGAGGTAAGGGTGGTGAATGAATATCCCAACTATAATCTTATAAGTTTGTGAAGATTAGCTACTATTCCCCAAATCCTCAAATGCTTCAAATGAACTCAAACCAACCAAGAATCTCCTAAAAGACCCAAAGTGGTAGGGTAGGTGTTTTTAAGTAGTATTAACTTGGATTCAAAAAAATTTAAGAGTTTAAGTTACTCCCAACACACTCAACTCACCAAACTGTCCAAAGGCCTAATTGCCCTGCTTGTAGCCCTGCATCAAGATTCCAATAGACATAACTCAACTTTTTCCCTATTCACCACATAAAATATTCACACTTTCAGACACCCTTTATGCCCTACTTCGACATATCAAAATTATCCCATAGGTTTCTTTGGACCATGTATTGTTGTCCTCACTTTGTGACCCCAAAATGCATAAAAAGTGAGCAAATTAACAAAACAAGTGTATGTTTCCTTTACTCCCAAGACTCCATACTTTCCATAATTTCTTATTATGACTTACAATGCCTAAATCCAAAAGGAATTAGTTTTCGACCCCATGCAACATCAAAAGCCCCAAATTAGTCATTTCAAACCCTTATTTCTAGGGATCTCTCAATGTCTCACTTCCAGACACTTCTCCAAACAAGTAATGGTTGTTTCACCTTCCATACATCATTATAAGACAACCTAGAACATAAAATATACCCCTCATATGGTGAAATACCCTGCTGTTATAACTTAGCAACCAAAAATCAATGGTTTCCCTCCAACTAAACATAGTGATCACCTATTTTCTCCTTTCTCCTGCACTCTATTTGTTAGATTCATACTTTTACATATTATATACAGTCATTCCATGAATGCTAGGCATTTACTTTTATGGAATGATACTCATCTTGCTAATTTGTTATCAAAACAATGAATTTTAAGCCAAGAAACTGTAACAACACTATAACAGAGAGAAAAATGAATTCAAAACAATGCAAAGTCCATTCAAAATGCCTTGAAATTGATAATTAAATAATCCTAGGTCGTCAACACACCAATATCAAATGGATTATCAACTTCCAAGCATGAAAACCACCACACAACTTTGCAAAATTTTGAGATTTTCTTCTATTTTCTGTAACAGTCCGTACAATCCACTTTTGAACCATACAATGGTTTCTCCTCCCCTTACTTAGACCTTCCCTAACTTCCATAACCTCTCTTGATTGGTTAGAAATCATTTTTTTTATTATAACATTAAAAAAAACTAATTCCCTCCAAAACTAATATAACCGTTATTTTCAAATTTTCAAACTATAAAAAATGACTTGCAACTAAGTTAAACTTGAAAACTAAAACTCCTAAGGTTTCCAAATACCTTAGTGACTTATTCTAAACACCCCTAAACTTCTAGAAACTCAATTGACTCACTTGGACACTATTGGTCAATTTACAATTAAATTTGGTCCTTTTAGGACTTTTGTCACATTTCATTTGTATTCAATTTCCAAGCCATAATAAGCTCTAAAACCTTGTAGTTGATCTCTCCTTGCATAGATGATCTATAGGATGTCCTTGTTTTATTTGAGGACTTAGTTGATGTTCTTGTCCCTAGTGCCCTTGCACCAATCACCATGAGGGAAGAGCATAAAAATCTTATAATAGATTCTAAACAACATTCACAAAATAATCTTCATGCGCATGTGCTTTACAAATAATCAAGCATTAATATTGTCAGAAGATGATAATAAATATGCACTTCAATGTCTAAAACATAGACACAACCTTAATTTGAGCATTACATCTTATAATATCATGAGACTTCTATTAAAACTATCATACTTGACTAATGCAACCAAGATGAAGCAGAATAAACTGCTAGCAACATGTATTCATGTCTTACCTTTTTAATATTGTAACATCAATAAAAAAATCATATTACTATGTCTTTAATCTTACCGTGTCACTTACACACATTTATCTACAATCAAACTTATTGACATCAATGACAAATATTCAAAGCCTACAAGCTTGTGTATTGAGATGGTGTATCAATCAATATTCTTTTAGGCTCCATGTGTAAAGAGGTATCTTAATGAATGTTGCATTACTAACATGTTTTGGCATTTGACAAATCTTTTTTATTTGAGAAAACCTATGTTGGTCAATTTATTCAATCAAAACTTTATGCATTATAAAGATTTTTGCAAAAACTTTGAGCTAGGAATTTTGAGCACACAAGTGTGGCATACCTAATGGATTTTTTGTATAGGACTTAAAAGTGTCACACAAGTTATTTTGTAGGATTTAAGAGTGTCCTCTTGCACTCATATTGTGAGAATTTATCACGCTTTACTTTCCTCTCATGTGTAAACATTTGTGACATTGACTTAGCTTGGAGGTGTTTATTTGGTAACTTGATCACTTGGAACTTGGTAGCTTGTTGACTTTGATCATGTTTCTTAGTTGGTTGGTTTGTTGCTACACTACCCTCTAAATTATCACCCTTGAAGGACCCCTTCTTTGTAGAAAAATATTTTTTATGCCTTATAGGATATTTTTCTAAAGTTATATCATTATGTGTTGGTTTTTGGAAATATATGTTTGGTTATTATTGCCTGGTTGTCATTGGTATCAAACATTGTCGTATGGAGGTGTTGGTAGTGTTTTCTCTTACACTTGTGTTTGAAAGTATTTGTTGATGACGTATATCTGTAGTGGAAGGTTTATTGTAAGTAGGTAGTTGGTCCAGAAGTAGAACAGTTGTGTTAATGCGACAGGACAATGGAAGACACATATGTTTTCAATTGTACAGAACAGTGAAAGATATATATCTATTCAATAGTACATAATAGTGGAAGACATGTATGTTTTGGAGATTGTGAGAATGATGTTTGTTAGTGCTTCAGAGTTATTTTCTTAATTTTGAAAGTTAATAGTTATGTTCGGATGTCAGTGGCCCAGTAACAGATTTATGTAGTTGAAGATGACAGTTATTCGGTTGTGTTTTTTGGAAGGTTTCTGTTTCGGAAATCAAGGTTGAAGATATGTAGTTGTGATTTGAATTGTATTTAGGTTTTGGTATTGGTTGTGGTGTTTCCCGTTGATTCAAAAACTATTCCTAGTGATTTGGAAATAGTATCATCAAGTGTTGTAGTGATGATCAATTTGTGTTCTAGTCCAGAAATATGTTGTGATGACTTTTGACGTGAAAAATTGGAAAATGATATGGTTTCTGACTTTTAACTTAATTGTAATATTCTTTTGGATTGTAAATTCCAATAATCTACCTTGTATATAAGTATAGTGTGTGCTTTGGAAAAAGGTAAGAGTGTGTGTTGTGGGTGAATCAGTGAAGATCTAAATGTAGAATTTTAGAAGAGAAGAGTTTGGTTTATGAGGCTTCTATTTTGTGATAGTGGCATAGAAGAAAATGCAGTAACAATGTGTTGTTGAGGTTGATAGTGTTGTGTAGATTAGTTTCATTATCAGGAGAATTTATATTTATCTATTATGAAGAGGTGTATGTACCTTGTCCCTAGGATAGTGAGTCTTGGGTGCACAAGTTCTTTATTGTATCTTGATACTTTGGAAGTGAGCCTTTTTTTGCAAGTCCAAAGCAATGAGCTCCTATCTGTATTTAGTGTTGTATTGGAAATGAGCCTCTGGTTGCAAGATCGGAGCAGTGAGATCCTCATTTCTTTGTAATTAGACTATATGCATTAGTGTATTATCTTTATGGGCAAGCGCTCACTGTGGTTTTTCGCTGTTTGAGTTTTCCACAGAAAAATCTTGGTGTTCGTGTGTTGTTTCAGTTCATTATTTCCTTAATATTTTATGTGGTGAATATTAAATTTAGTTGTTTCTCAAGCGAGATTCTGGTGTATGCTAATTCAACACCCCCCCATATCATCCAAAGTGTGTTCAACAATTGGTATCAGAGAAAGGTTCCTCTTGAATAAGCTTAATCGCTTGAGTCAGATCCAAGATGGTGCAAAACTTACACTTTTGGGGTCTAGTATTTGATGGCACTAATTTTCCTTTTTGGAAGGACAAGATGGAAGCATATTTGGAAACATTATAGAATGGTATTTTGGAGGTTGTTAAAACTTTTTTCTATCCTCCTTTTGGAAGACCTTTCAGTACTGATGAAGAAAGTAAAAAAGAAGCTAATGTGAAAGCAAGAGCAATTCTTTTCAATAGTTTATGTGACACAATATTTGGGAAGGTGAAAAGTTTAAAAGGTTCTAAAGAGATGGGATAAGTTGGT
>MU224878.1:720480-742208 GCA_018584345.1 Thuja plicata | reverse complement strand
ATTTTAAAAGAAGTGATAATGTAAATACACTTCTTACAATAATCTATATAAGGGAAGGTCCAAACACAAAAGATTTTACAATTACAAAAAATAACACACAAAGAAAATTATATGTTGACAAGATAATTCATGTAGAGGTTAATTTTGGGAGAAAAACCTCACACTCTAAAGTAAATCAATTATATTATTTAGCAACTACAAGTTTCCACTACAAATCTTAGGCTATGCTCTTTTTAATAGCATCACCAACATTTGAATCATTGAAAGCTAATAAATAGAAAAAGTTGAATCTACGAAGTATAAATAGTTTACTAAAACCATGAATCAAATCAATCACCCAAAAACAGTACAAAAATTAACCCAATTTTTTTTTTCAATTTTGTAATGTTCTTCTCTAATGAAAATAGGAGATCATATTTTACAAGTACAATTTGGGCACTTACGTTTAGAATATTAAAAACCATCTGAAAATTCTTGATTACTTGTCATGATTTTGGTCAATATTTCAATATAAATCCCCTTATAATCACATTCTTACACATTAAAAAATATGTCATAAGATGCTCGTACACATCTTAATGATAGTAGATGGTTTTACAACCTCTAACACACCTCCCAAAACATTAAACACATGAAAATAATAACAATACAAAGAGAGATGCTCATTTCATGATATGAGGCCAAAACAATATATTAATAAAAATAATTAATAATTTAGAACATCAAGGTGAATTGTTGAGACATATTTACCAACATCCTTTAAATTATTGAATACATGCCCAAAGAGCAAAGGGGAACTTCAATGCTAAAAACTAATTTCTAGGTGTTAAGAGTCCTATAAAATCATTATGTTGCTTAAACTTCTTTATGCTCCATAGTTTTGTGAATGTATCTCTACAATATTTTCTAAAGTATCAACCTTCTCCAACATCACCCTAATATAATCTATTATGTCATGAATATAATCGTATTAAAAATCTATGTGTTTCATCCTCACATGAAAAGTTATTATTGTTCATACATTTGGTTCTTTATCTATCACAAAAAAATAATGATATCTCAACATCTAAACACAACAACTTAAGTGAGATGGATTCATTATAGGCACGACTATCTTACATGTATCCAAACTCTATCATGGATAAATAAATCATAGTTTTTAACATACTCATCTAACTAAAAGTACCCTTAAATATTTTTTTTAAAACATTGATGAGTCTTCTTTTGTTTAGATCACTTGCTCAATTTGATCATAGAGAAGTTAACCGTCATAGTCCACCCAAATAAGAGAAAACTAAGGGTGGTTGTAGAGTGCATAGGCTCAAGACATTGTCCATTAGATCAACTCATTAGAATATGATGACAGTTTGGATGAGGTAAGGCCAAAATAGGCTCAAAATGACCTAAAAGGAGGAACACTAGAGAAAGGGCCCAAAAGTGGGTATGGAATTATAAGGGGCTACAATTTATGATGCTACATTTATCCTCCACTTTAGTGGGGGTATGAACTTATGCTTATGATCTTGGTAAAGTAAAGATGAAGAGATATCACAACCAACAACATGAAAATTTACGGATATGATGACACTAAGTTTGAGGGATGCACAAGCCCCCAAGAATAGGATCATATCAATCCATGCAAAAACCTTAAAATCATACACAGATCACACTAACATTAGCACTCAAGAAAACAAAAGGTTTCAAGTCAATTAGTTGAAGAGATCTTGATGTCAAAAATATCTTGACCACTATCATCATTCTAATCATGTTATTGCAAGAGCACAAGTGGACTTATAGGAAGAACAATGACATATAATAATTGATGAGAGAAGGCATGAATTCCACCAACCAAAAATTTATGTTATGTTGGCTTATTCATGTAGTACAAAAACATGATTGCACTAGAAAACCATGCTATACTAGGTAATCACTACCTATGGAGGCATAAAGAACAATGATCACACTATCAAGCCACACTATACTAGGTGACCCACACTTGAGGAAGCACAGAACAACAACAAAGATAAAATGAGTAAGTCACGCTAAGCTAGTTGACCAACACCTAAGAATGTATAAAATATGCTTTTCAAGGGATCAAAATAGTAAGTCATGCTAAGTTATATGTGTTGGCAATATGTGTTGTATGGTGTTGTCAATTATGTCAGCTCAATAGGTGTTGTCATTTATGTCAACTTGATATCATTGGTGTAGTTGGAGGGGTTGATAGATGTTGTGGGATGAGACATTTAAGAGATATGGTTTAACATATGGTCAACATGATTAAAGAATATTAAAAAGATCATTAGATGTATCCATGGCAGAATATTAGTCTTGATGATCGGTAAGTATATGGTAACACTTTGTTTCATATGCTTTAGACCTTGGTTATGAGCTACAATTATATTTGGTAAGAAGGTAGTTGGTTGATATTTGAGATCAGGTGCATACTTATATGATTGAGTAAATTTTTCTAAGGCTTTGACAATCCATCTTTCCTTTGACTAAAAGTTATTATTTTGATCCATATCTTGTCGTATTGCATGTTAAAGGTATGTGAATATGGTGTTAGTATTGATAGTGTATAAGGTGTTTTTTTCCTAATTTTCAATTCTTACACATTTGTACAAGAGTTATACGTGTCTATTCTCCATATTACAGTCCAACTACATCTTAGTTGACTTTATAGAATGATCCAAGAATTCCTCTATCGTGATAGATATGCTTCTACAATCTTGGGAGCATATTCAAGAAGGTATAATAATTTGATGATATGAGTTTCAAGGATATTAATGTTGTAATGTTATATCTTATATGTTGAAGTGTCATAGGTTATCCAAGTTGTCATGTTTCTATTTGTTCATTAAGTTTATTGGTTTGCATCATCATTTAATGGTGGTCTCTTCACAGGATGATTTTAGGGAGGTTGTTGATGATTTTAAATTATTTCACCTTGGTTTGTATGACATTTTTTTTGTTTCTCCCTGATGATGTAAAGGCAAACAAATAACAATTTTTATAGTTGTGTTGATAGTTGGGAAGATAGTTTAAGTCCTTCATTTTTGGTTGATCCTAACCTATCTAATTTGTTTTGGAGGATGTGTTGATTTTTTTATGTGGTACAATTAAGCTTTGAGTTTATCATAAACTTATAATATTTCCTGATGCTTATGTTAGGGGTCAACTTCTAAGATGAACTAATCAAGGTTCTTGAGGTGTTGTAAATGATCCCTTAGATCTTGTATCAAGTGGGCAGATATATTGATACCATTTTTGGGCTAGGTAACCTCTTTATATGGTTTGTTGTATTCTATAAGATGTGGTCTAGTCAATTTTAGGCCAACCTATGTGGTGCTACATGTTTCTTCTATATGTCTTATTAGTGTTGACCTAGTTAGTATTTTATGATGACATGTAACTGATTGAATGCTTGAAGATGTTAAGTTGATGATCATGCAAGGCATTAAATCAGTTAATGTATTGTATTGTCATTGATGTCAACTTGATATAATCTATATGGTCATGGAAATACTGCCAAAGACTTCAAAGAACTGATGAATCAAATATATGCTATCAGTAATGCATATAAGTCAAGTATTCACAAAGTGATTGTATACACCGACGAAGTGCACACCGATGGTCAGAGTTACAGAGCAAAGTCATAGTGTTACCCGATGAACAAATACACAACATTACTAACGAGCAAAGCACAAAGTAACCCGACAGAAAGAATTACAGTGTTGCCCGATGAAAAAGACAAGGACGGAGATCTTGATGACAATTGAAGTCACACCGACAGAACAGTTAGTTATCACCAATGACTAACTAAAGTGTTCACCGACAAAACAAAGAGTTTAGAAACAACAAAATGCTTAGCTGTCAAGAAGCTATAAATAGACTTAACAGATACTTATCATTATTTTAATCATCTAGATAAAGTCGGAGATAAGTAATTGATTTAAAGCTGATTTGTCCAATTGGCAAGAAGATCTCTTTGAGATAAAATAGGAGTTTGATTTAAATCTAATTGGCAAGAATTGTGGATCACGCCAAGAATCAAGAAAGCCAAGAAAAGGTAAATCATGTCTATAAAGAGAAAAACTCAATTCATTACGAAGAGTGTGTGGGGTGAACAAGAGAAGAGGAAAAATGCTAAAGAAAATCTAAAGGAGAAGAAAGTCTTCATTCAGTCCTGATCAACAAGCTAAAGAAAGAGCTAGATTCTACAGACATCGACGAACAGTGAGACAACATCACAGAGCAGAACAATGTGGAGCAAAGGTACATAATTGATTATATTGATCAGAGAGGTAATGCACTTACAATAGATTTGAAAATATGCAATTGAGTTGTATGTATGAACAGATCATTAATGTTTCAGTTTAACCATTGAAGCATCAAGTCTCTTAACCGAGCAGGAATTAAAAGTCTTCTACAATTGAGATACATCCCAAGGAGTATCAAAAATTTTGATCATGAAAGTAACATTGGATATGCCCGGTGCCTATTGACAAGCCAAGTGAGTGTTTGATCAAGGATGGTAGCATTAGATGCCAGATACTAGGTGACAAACTATCTTTTAAATCCTCTAACAAGGTCACACCTAATAGAGTTTTTGTAACCTTTAATAGGGTTGGCTCCTAACATAGCTCACTTTAGAAGAGTGAAAATTTGGGGTACCAGTCCCAGTGGTTTTTCCCTTAATAGGGTTTCCACGTTAAAAATCCATGTGTTATATGTTTATGTTTCATTACTTTACTATTTTACATTTCACATATGCAATTCTGGATTTATCAGTATACTCTGCATATTTACTGTGTTTCGGTAAATAGTTGATTGCTTATCAGTAATCATACAGAAGAGAGATTTACAAAGCAATTTGACAAGTAGAAAATTGATAAAAGTATTTCAAGGCATTCTTCTTGTAGGATAGAAGATAACTAGAGACATAATTTGTGGTTATAATTTTTAAGGGTTCATTTAAGGATTAATTTTTGAGGCCACTAATTCANTTTTGAGGCCCCTAATTCCCCCCCCCCCCCCCCCACCTCTTAGTTATTACTAACAATTGGTATCAGAGCTTGTGTGGTTAAAAAGAAGGTTTCAAGACCTAAGCTAAATATCACAAGATGAACAAACAAGATGTGCCCAAGTTGAACAAAGATAATTTTGCTTCATGGCAGAGAAGAATAAGACTCCACTTATCAAGTATTGGAAATGATGTTACCCAATACTTAGATACTGAATATGTTTTTCCCATAGGACCACCAACAGTTGAAAAAATGAGAGAGAAGCATGAGCACAACTGCATGATGGTAGAGCTTGCTTCCCCACTCTCCGATGCTGAATTTGAAGATGTCAAAACCTGCAAGACTGCAAAGCAGATGTGGGACAAACTGATGCTTGTACATGGTGGTGACAAAAATGTTTTGAGAGCCAAGGCAGAAATCCTTAGAGGAAAGTTTGATGATCTCAAAATGAAAGAAGGTGAAAACATCACACAAGTAAACACAAGAATCAAATAGGTAGTCAATGCTATCTGAGGAGTTGGAGGTGTACTAGAAGAAGATACAGTGGTAAGTAAAATTCCAAGAACCTTACTGCCTACTTATGCTATTAGAGTATCTGCCATTCAAGAAATGAGAGCAATAGCAAATAGCAATGTTACTCTAGATAGTTTGATTAGAAGACTGATTTCATTTGAGATGAATAACTTTGATAATAGTGTCTTAGAAAACATAGAGTCTGCATTCAAATATTCTTTGAGAATAAGTAAATCAAGTCATAAACACACTATGAGAAAAGATATTGATAGTGAAAGTGAAGAAGAAGATCTTGATTAAATTGAAGCACTTATGGCAAGAAGAATGCAAAGAGGCAAAGGTAAATACTAAGGTAAATTACCACTTGTTTGTTTTAATTGTAAAGAGATTGGACACTTTGTTGCAAGATGTCCTAATAGAAGAAAACAAGATAGAAGTAATGACAGATCATTTGAAAAGAAGTCTAATAGAGGTGATTACAGAAGCTACCGACAATCAGAAAGAAGAGATACCCGAGACTACAAGGACAAAGGAAAGAAGGCCAGTTACCTATCAAATTGCAAAGATGATGATATTGACACCGAATCTGAGGAAGACATCGAGATGGTGTTTGTGGCAGTAAAAGATGATTCAGATGATCATGAAGAAAGGTATGTAGAAACTGCACTCATATCTAAAGTCAGTAAAAATGATGTCTGGATCATAGATAGTGGTTGCACTCACCATATGATCGGTGATAAGAAAAAGTTTGAGACTTTTGAATACTATAAAGGTGGTTCAATAAGAATGGGTAATGACACACCTTGTCCAGTTGAAGGTAGAGGAACCATAATGTTGAATAACCAGATAAAATGTGAAAATACTTATTGGGTAAATGGATTGAATTAAAATCTATTGAGTGTTTCTCAGTTGAATAATTCAGGTCAAAGAGTAGCATTTGAAAATAAGAAGGCAAAGATCTTCAATAAATCAGGAAATCTGCTTGGTACCGGTGAGAAGACAAAAGGTAACTTATTCTATCTAAATGATACTGACACCACTTGTTTAATTGCTACAAACAAAGACATATGGTTGTGGCACAAAATATTTTTTCATGTGAATTTGACAACATGATAAAGATTAGAAAAAAGAGAAATGTGAGAGGCTCACCGACGATGACCAAGCCCGACAACACATGTGTAAGAATTGTCAAAAAGGTAAGATGACAAAGTCTAGTTTCAAAAGCAAAACCCATACATCTAATTCCATTCTAGAATTAGTCCATACTAATTTATGTGGACCTATGAGGATAAAGAGTTATTATGGAGATAAATATTTTATTCTCTTTGTTGATGATTACTCTAGAATGATGACAGTCATGTTTCTAAAAGATAAATCCAAAGCATTTAAGATGTTTAAATGGTATAAGGAAATGGTTGAGAAACAAAGTGGTAAAGAATTGAAATCCTTAAGATCAGATAGAGTAGGGGAATTTATTTTAGATGAATTGACTAACTTTTGTAATGAGCATGGAATCAAAAGACAAGTCTCTGCACCAAGAACACCACAACAAAATTGAATTGCTGAAAGAAGGAACAAATCCATAGTTGATTGTGCAAGGACACTAATGATAGAGAAAGGCATCACCCAGATCTTTTGGAGAGAAGCTGTCAGTACTATTTTTTACACATTGAACAGAGTATAATTGAAGAAAGACACCAAAAAGACACATTATGAGCTTTCGAATGGATACACACCCAATGTGAGTTATTTCAAAATTTTTGGTAGTCAATGTTATATCTTAAAAGATGATAGAAATGTAAAACTTGACTCCAAGAGTGATGAAGGAATATTTCTAGGGTATTCCACCAAGAGTAAGGCTTATAAATGTCTAAATAAGGCCTCTAACAAAATTGATGAAAGTGCAAATGTAAAGATAGATGAATTTACAGAAAAGAATGAAAAGGAAATCACTAAAGAACCAGAGGACTACAATAGGTTTGTATACAATGAGGAACCTGACACTCTACCCGACCAACAATGTAGAGCTCCCAAGCAACATATCATTGCACCCGAGCATCAGGCTACAAATATCGACGATCAAAATATTGCTCAAGATGATGTACAAAGTGATGGAGAATATAATGAAGGACAAAATGATGATCAAGATGATAGACAAAGAGTTGAACCTGTACTTGCAAGATATGTAAAAAAGAACCATCCATAGAACCAGATCATTGGAGACAAGAAGGCTGGTATGAGAACCAGAAGTAAGCCTCTAAATACAAGATGTCTTATTTGTGATCAGTACTAAATGGATACTCAGGAATAAACTAAATGAGAATGGAGAAGTAACCAGAAATAAAGCAAGACTAGTATGTAAGGGGTATGCACAAGAAGAAGGGATTGAATATGGAGAGACCTTTGCACCCATTTCTAGGCTAGAAGGAGTGAGAATATTACTTTCTTATGCTGCATATAAAGGCTTTAAGGTATACCAAATGGATGTCAAGTCTACATTCCTGAATGGAATGCTTGAAGAAGAGGTATACATTGAGCACCTGAAGGGTTTGTTGATCCAGACAAGAGGAACATGGTATGTAGACTACACAAAGCCTTATATGGATTGAAACAAGCACCTCGAGCCTGGTATGAATGACTTCATTCCTATCTAATAAGTATTGGATTTGTAAGAACTAGTGAAAATAGTAATCTTTATTTGAAGGAAGATACTGATGCTAACATTTTGTTTATTGATATATTTGTTGATGACATCATATTTGGAGGCAATGATATGCTATGCAAATCATTTGCAAATGAAATGAGAAAATATTTTGAGATGTCTATGTTTGGAGAGATCAAGTTCTTTCTTGGTCTACAAATCATGCAACAAGATGAAGGTATTTTCATTACACAATCCAAATACATCAACGAAGTACTGAAAATATTCAAGATGGAAGAGTCCAAACCAGTTAGAACACCGGTGGCAACTAGATGTAAGCTGACAAAGGAAGACAAGTCATCAGAGGTAAATCAGACTTTGTACAGATCAATGATTGGAAAACTCATATATGTTGTACATACTAGACCAGATATTGCACATGCAGTAGGAATAGTTGCAAGATTGTTTGCTAATCCCAGGGAATCACATATGACTGATGTGAAAAGAATCCTAAGATATCTGAAGAATACCGAGGAATATGGTTTATGGTATATAAGAGAAGGTAAATTTGAACTTAAGGTCTTTACCGACGCTGATTGGGCTGGAAATATTGATGACCGGAAGAGCACAACTGGAGGAGCATTCTTTATGGGTGACATACTTGTCACATGGATCAGCAAGAAGCAAGGATGCATCTCTTAGTCTACTACAAAAGTAGAGTATGTTGTTGCTGCTGCAAATTGCTCAAATATTGCATAGATCAAACAGTTACTGGAAGGTATGCATATGAAAATTCTTGAACCAGTAATTATCTACTGTGATAATACAAGTGCAATAAACAT
Source organism: Thuja plicata (assembly GCA_018584345.1). Classification (NCBI taxonomy): domain Eukaryota; kingdom Viridiplantae; phylum Streptophyta; class Pinopsida; order Cupressales; family Cupressaceae; genus Thuja; species Thuja plicata. Next base: position 733,185 of record MU224878.1, on the reverse strand, counting down.
TTCCAAGAATCCAGTCATGCATGCTAAAACAAAGCATATTGCCATCAAGTATCATTATTTGAGAGAACAAGTTCAGGAAAAGGAGGTGATACTTTATGTGCAATCAAAGGAACAATTGGATGATATCTTCACCAAGCCACTGCCCAAGGATGCATTTGAGTACTTGAGAAAGAGACTAGGGGTCAGACCCTTGTCTACTGCTCAGTAAGATGACTAGAAGACTGCATCAGCCTATATATTATCAAAATATCATTCATGTTGATGCAAGCAGAGAGATGGACGTCAAAGATACATCTATACACATCAAGGTATTTATCTACACTGAGCACAAGAGTTATTACCGATGGATTAGGAAATTCAAGGAATATATTATGGATAGAAAGGATCTGTTTGACATTACTGTCAAATAAATTGTTTGACAAAGATGTTTGTTTGGCATTGTTGTCAAAGGGAGAGAGATATCTCATTATCATACTAATAAAGGGAGAGATTATATCCATTATCATCTCAGGGAGAGATTATATCCATCAAAGTATCCAAAGGGAGAGATATAACAAAGAAAGGGAGAGTACACACAAAGAGAAAGAATTGTTGACAAGAGACATCACAAGAAAAGAGAACAGTCGAAGGGAGAGAGTTTGACACAGAAGGATAACATATCACATCAGAGAAAGAAAGATTCTACATCTATCCAGTGAAGGGATTGAAGACAGATAGAAAGCTGCAAGAATCAAATCAAAGCTATTTGAGCTTACCAATAGCCAGACATTTGTAATAGTTACATTAGGAAAGCTTGATGAAACTGTATATTTCATATTGTATTAGTAATAATATAGTATGATAATGTAGTATGTTTCTATCAATGCCAAAGGGAGAGATTGATGACATGTAACTAATTGAATGTTTGAAGATGTTAAGTTGATGATCATGCAAGACATTAAATCAGTTAATGTATTATATTTTCATTGATGTCAACTTGATATAATTTGTATGGTCATGGAAATACTGCCAAAGACTTCAAAGAATTGATGAATCAAGGCTATGCTATCAGTAATGCATATAAGTCAAGTATTCACAAAGTGACTGCATACACCGACGGAGTGCACACCGATGGCCAGAGTTAAAGAGCAAAGTCACAATGTTACCCGACGAACAAATACACAACATTACCGACGAGCAAAGCATAGAGTAACTCGATGGAAAGAATTACAGTGTTGCCCGACGAAAAAGACAAGAGCGAAGATCTTGATGACAACTGAAGTCACACTAACGTAATAGTTAGTTATCAATGATGACTAACTAAAGTGTTGACCGACAGAATAGAGAGTTCAAAAATGACAAAATGCTTAGCTGTCAAGAAGCTATAAATAGACTTAACTAATAATTATCATTGTTTTAATCATCCAGATAAAGTCGGAGATAAGTAATTGATTTAAAGCTGATTTTTCCAGTTGGCAAGAAGATCTCTTTGAGATAAAATAAGAGTTTGCTTTAAATCTAATTGGTGAGAATTGTGGATCACGCCAAGAATCAATAAATCCAAGAAAAGTTAAATCGTGTCTATAAAGAGACAAACTCAATTCATTACAAAGAGTGTGTGGGGTGAAAAAGAGAAGAGGAAAGATGTTAAAGAAAGTCTGAAGGAGAAGAAAGTCTTCATTTAGTCCTGATCAAAAATCTAAAGAAAGAGATACATTATGCAGATACCGACGAACAGTGAGACAACATCACAAAGCAGAACAGTGTGGAGTAAAGTTACAGATTTAATTATATTGATCAGAGAGGTAATGCACTTACAATAGATTTGAAAATCTGCAATTGAGTTGTATATATGAACAGATCATTAATGTTTCAGTTTAACCATTGAAGAATCAAGTCTCTTAATCAAGCAGGACATAAAAGTCTTCTACAATTGAGATACATCCCAAGGAGTATCAAAAAGTTTGATCATGAAAGTAGCATTGGATATGCCCGATGCCTATTAACAGGCCAAATGAGTGTTTGATCAAGGATGGTAGCATTAGATGCTAGATACTAGGTGACAAACTATCTTTTAAATCCTCTAACATGGTCACACCTAATAGTGTGTTTGTAACCTTTAATAGGGTTGGCTCCTAACAGAGCTCAATTCAAAAGAGAGAAAATTTGGGGTACCGGTCCCAGTGTTTTTTCCCTTAATAGGGTTTCCACATTAAAAATCCATGTGTTATGAGTTTATGTTTCATTACTTTACTATTTTACATTTCACATATATAATTCTGGATTTATCATTATACTCTGCATATTTACTGTGTTTCGGTAAATAGTTGACTGCTTATCGGTAATCATACAGAAGAGAGATTTACAAAGCAATCCGACAAGTAGAAAATTGATAAAAGTATTTCAAGGCATTCATCTTGTAGGATAGAAGATAACTAGAGACATAATTTGTGGTTATAAATTTTAAGGGTTGATTTAAGGATTAATTTTTGAGGCCACTGATTCACCCCCCTCCCCCCCCCCCCTCTCAGTTATTACTAACATTTTAAAATGTTGTAAATGATATATAGAAGGGTGGATCNCTGATTCCCCCCCCCCCCCCCCCCCCCTCTCAGTTATTACTAACATTTTAAAATGTTGTAAATGATATATAGAAGGGTGGATCATTTGAATGTTGGTGTGAGTGTGTGGAATAATTAGGTGATGGATTAGTTGAGGATGAAATGTGTGAAGTTAGTTTAAAAGAATAATTATGCTACAAGGGACTACATCATTATAAAATGACAAGTGCTTCTGCTATAATAGTTCATGATTATGTTCTTATTGTAATATTGATGTATCTTACTTTGAGATAGTGCATATCCTCACCAATTTATCATTCATTATATCTTTCTCAATGAGTCCTTTATAGGAGCAATGAACTTCCTTAGACAATGAACCTTAAAACAAATTTTGTAATACTTGTATTTATATAGTGTGAGGTAATGCTCACTTTTCCTTTTTCCTCATTGTGTTTTCCACATAAAAAAATATTAGTATTCTTGTATTGATTATTGTGGTGCATACTATTTTTAGTCAGTTATGGTTTAATGCTTAAAATGAAAATAAAATTGTTTTTGTTTTATTACATACTGATTCAGCCTCCTTCTCAACATGTTGGGGTGTTCAACAATTTCTATTAGGGCAAGGTTGTTAGATAACAATATAACAACTAAAATTAGACCTTGAACTTGAACACATGGGGTATGAAGAAAAGATCAACAAAATAATCTTTGCTAAAAAAGATCTTGGCTAACATAAGACCATCATGTATGTTCCCCATGCAGGGGGGAATCCATTCTAAATACTAACATTTATAGATTAGGAGTCCCCTCTAAGCCATCTACATAAAGCATTCTAAAACTTATCTTCAAAATTACTCCTTAAAAACTACTCTTATCTACTACAACAATAGGACGCCACAATTATTAACCAAAATTCTTATCTAATCTTAAGAGGCAAAATTTCACATCACCAGCAGTAATGAGTTATTTCGTCTTATTAGAGCGTAAAGACCTCTCCAACCTAAATGTTAAAGCCCTTCCTCTTCCTGTCCACTTTGAAATGCCTGCATTCCTTTCCCTGTTGTGAGAACGTCTTGAACCCACCAGTGACACTTCTGCTCTATTTTCTCGCCTCAATATTTTATTCATGGAAAAACATTCTACACATTGGTGAGACCCCTGCAGATCAACACTATTTTCTTTATCTTGTCTCTTATCCACCTTCATAGAGGATTTCCCTTGACTATCATCCTCTTCATAATCTTCACTAATAAATACATAGCCTTCCTCCAACATATAATATTTCCTCCACTCAGAGGTATTTTCCACATTTAAATCCAGTCAATGTTGAAGGAAATCAATATTTCTCAAAATTTATGGTCAATGTGCTTCAAAAGCTTTCTTATCCCTCATGGAAACAATTGGCCTCTTAGCTATATGTTCTTTGGAAGACCCAATTAAATCCACTCCATTACCAAAATCAACCAGGTATGAAATCATCATATTGCTGTCTACGTTCATAATCATTCTTTCCATGTCACCCAAAATATTTTTCTTAAATACTCCCCTAAATAATGACATTGAATCTATTTTAGACACACCCATAACCAGCAAAATAAAGAGAAAAATTGTTGGAATGTTACTATTAATCGTTAAAGTGTAATTTGTTTCTATAAATCTTTCCCCTAGAATAATTTTAATTGCACTCAATGCAAGGTCATCAATTCCATTTATCACTCTGCTCCACCATTGGGGGAGAACTTCTCCCAAAAAATTCATTTGCCTATGATTATTGATTGTCTTAATACAAATAGTTGACTCCATTGTTTCACCTTACCAACTCTGCTTAAAAACTTTGCTAAAATGAATTAACTTGATGAGGATTTTTATAATCTCATAAACTAGTTGCAATGCCAAGGAGTCAAAACAATAATAGATTCTTTCCACTCCGCATGTGTGAGATATCAATGATAAATCTCGTCCCTTTGAGAATGACATTAAAATTATTTCAAATAGCTCAAAAGTCCATAAAATCTAGGCTCTTGCATGCCTATAGGAGAAATTTGGTGTGACTCTATTCATCACTAAATGTCATCTACACTCCCACATATTACTAAAGAATTTGAGGCTCGTCTAGTAATCATATGATTGTCCAATCACTCACCAGCTGTAAACCCACTTAGATTTTGGAACCCTTTTAATTCTTAAAAGATGATTTAATTGTCTAATGAAACTACTTTTGCATATGACCAATTTTACAACATCCATTTTTCTTTTTAAATTTAAAACATGAACCAAATTATTCCCTTTTACTTCTCCACCAATCAAAGAACCAATCTACCAAATACCAATCAAGGATACTGAACAAAATTAGAAAACAAATCCCTAAGAAGGTTCAAAAGGTGGCTACAATTTAAATCCTACAACAATTCATTGTGAAATAGCCCTTAGAGACCCTAAAACTTAAACAAATGTAGATTTTTTATGAAAAGTAAAGAAAATTCATAACAAATTCTCTATTTCCAAAATAAAAAAATTCTCTATTTCCAAAAAGAAGTAATTTTCTTTTGATCTAGGTTCTCGCCATCTAATTTTTTGAGGTTGGATGAGGATTTTATGCCCCTCTTTTTATTCAAATTAGAACCACAATCCAATTTAAGTAGACCATCTTTAGATAGCCAGATCCCTAATGGTTGATTCTCTTTATTAGAGATTTTCAAATTGTCCTTATTTATTATTAGGAACTTATCAAATTATTCCACCTCCTCTAAGTCTAATTAAAGAAACCTTTCTATGAAATATTGTTTTGTGTCAAGATTATCCTTCTCCCATAAAATATTTGGGTCTGTGAGCTCAAATAGATCATAAACTGCATCAAGGTATGTAGGTAGCCTTTCTTCTTCTCCTACATTGCTTACTCCTGGTGGTATCACATCTGATAGAGAGATATCTTCCTACATTCCACCTAAAATCCACTACTAATAATTGTTTCTTCTTCTTACTAGGGTGTTTATCCACATGAGGATTCAGTGGACGAAGACCACCTAGAATTTCATAATCTCTTTTTGACTTTAGAAAACATGAAAGATTAAGTTCCTATTAACGCTATTGTAGCTATGGTCATATTCCTTCAGGCTGACATAGATAACATAAAGATTGTGATATAATAATCTTTAATCTCTAAGTTCTGTTGATGATTAGTGACCAACACTTAGTCATTCACTTAGGCAGTTTTTGTTGTCTATCACTGTGGCTGAGCTAAAACTATGCAAGGCCGAGCAACATTGCCTAGCAGTATTCAGATTGCCTAGTTACATTGTCAAGCTGAGTTGTATTATGTCAAGCCGAGTAGGATACAAAGATGTTAAGTGTCGAGCGATAAAGATGTTAAGTGCCGAGCAAAATAGTTTTTTGTACACATGTCTGGAATGATTCAAACTTCAAGGATAAGTGATCTGGCTGACTTGTAGAAGCTTTTTTGGGCCAACTTATGTATGCATTTAATATTATTCTACAGAGTTAGTTATGCATTTAATTGTTTTATCCTATGCCTGATCTATTGTAAACATTAATTGTAATACATTTAAGGTATAGGTATTAGATCTTGATCGTTGATCTAGATCTCGCTATCAGACTTGAACAGATATATTAGATTGCTTCTAAACCCTATTTTGTGTGTTTAAGAAGAGAGCAGATGAAGTGTGTGGTGACTGCATTTTGAAGTAAAATGCACAGAGGGTTATTTTTTTAAAAAGCAAAGATCAAGTAGAGTGACAACACAGTGAACAAGAGAGTAAAGTTATATCAGATTGTGAGATCATAGAAGGTACTTGAAAGAGGAGATCTATCATCAGCATCTAAGTGCATAACGAAGGATCAATACTTGAGACATTCTAATCATTGTATCAGGTGAAAATATCTTAACAAAGTGGTTTTAGCAGACCTTTCTAAATATCCTAACAGAGTGCTTACTTTATTGTAAGTTGAAATCCTTTCATAGGATAGATTGTAATGATCTTTAGCTCTTAACCGAGCAGACCTTTAACAGGGTAGATTACATTTTGTAATAAACTTTTGTAGCCTTAACAGGCACACTTTATTACTGCAGTAGTGGAGAATTTCGTGGGTGTCATCCCCACCCCAGTTTTACCTATTTGGGTTTCTGGGTTACCAAGTTCTTGTGTTATGAGTTGTTTATTTCATTGTGTGGATGTTATCTGATATTACATTAGATTCATATATGTATGAATGTGGATCAATTTGTTTTAAGTGTTTAATTTTGAAGATCTGATTCACCCCCCTCTTAGTATCTTGCTTTCCCATTATTGTATTTCCAAAAATTGGTATCAGAGCTCAGTTCTCTAAAAAGGTCATAATCAGTTTTAGAAAACAAATCTTGAGATGGAGATCTACAAGATGGGTAAATTCATTGAGAATCAAAAGATTGATATTCAGCTAGCACTACAACAACTTGACATAGCAAGACAAGAATTAAAGAAGTCCTTGACTGCAAGGAAAGATTTGGTCAAACTAATGAATCACACTCATTATCAGGAAGAGGACACCACAAATCTATTTCAGAATGGAGATTCTACTGAGAGCGATGCAACAATAGTAGATCTACTGGAAAAGAACAATGCACTATGTAAAGAAGTCAGAAATTTGAAAAAGGAACAAGAATCTTGATCAATAAGAATGTGTGAAGTTGTTGAATAGAAAAAGAAAGATGAAGATGACAAGGTTATGGCAGAACAAGACAAAAGAATGATGACTATCAGACTTGATGAAAAAACACATGATGTACAAACAATGACAGTCAATCAAGTTGACATGGCAAATCAATTACTACTTGTGAATCAGGAGATCAGTAGGAAAGACTTGGAGATTGTAAATCTTAGATCTGAGAATAGTCAGTTGAAAGATGAATTGAGATCTAAGAAAGAACTTAATAACAGAGTGAATGATCCTAATGCAACTATGAGCTACTTTGAACAATTGGTGGAAGCATCAAGAAGAACTAACGATTCTTCTAGATTAGGTCACACTGAACAACATACAATCACTGAAGATGGAGAATCATCTAAGACAGGTGAAAGAAGGTATGCAAAGCCAAGAAACAACAAACCTATTTTCCACCACTGTGGGAAATGAGGTCATACAGAAAACATTTTTCGAAGCAAGAATGGTAAGTCCAATCCTAAAACTAACTTTAATGGTTATTGCTTTAACTGTAATAAGTTTGGACATCAAGCACGTGAATGTAAGACAAAGGCAAGAAAAACACCAAGACTCAATGGTAATTGCTATAACTATCACAAATATGGTCATAGAGCACAAGATTGTAGATCTAAAGGTAAACAACAGTGGACATCAAAGGAACAAGAGAAATCACCGAGAAAAGGCAATACTTACAAGTGGGATTACAACACATGGCATAGTTGTCATTACTGTGGTGAGTATGGACATGTTCTAGAAAACTGCATAAGGGCACATTTCAGAGGAAAGTCTAAGAGTTGGATGAATGGAAGCCCAGTTTGTCACAGTTGTCTGAAACTTGGTCATTCAAGGAAATATTGTAAGACTAGGGTACCTGCTCCTACTGTTGAGAAAATTAGAGCACAGATGAACAAGACATGGGTTAAGAAGTTTGAATCATGCAGCAGTGAAGGTAGTGAAGCTGAGGTCACCCAATCCAATGGATCAGGTGATCACATCATCTCCAACTAAGTAAAAGAGGTATGTAAGGAACTATATTTAAAATTCTTATCCTACATCAGTTCCTAACATGAAATGTACCAAAGTCCATATTTGCATATGTTAAGATGCACCAGGACATATTTTGAAGACAAATGCCGAGATGATCCAATTGCACTATAGGTGTCGAGCACCAATCATGGACACTAAGGCTGAGTTCTTTAGTGTGTGTTGAGTTATGTTGGTCAAGTAAGTTTTGTGAAAGCCGAGTTTAGTAAGCTGAGTGGGATGCAAGTTATGTTAGAAAGCCGAGGATAGCTGGCTTGCACTAACTCAATGGGTAGAACATTCATTTCTTACCTACCTTGACCTTTCAAAGTCTATAAAGGATGAACAGTTGATACTTCATTTTTACCTTGCAACTTTTACTATTTACAGAGCGATTGGAGTAATTTGTAGAATTGATCTTAACGAAGTTAGCATCAAAGATTTTTTCAGTGTACCATCAGAAATCCTAAGGTGAACAGTGTGAAGTGTTACTTGCCGAGGTACTCCATCTTTTGAACCCTAATTTCAAGATTATGGCTGCAAGCTCTTCTGCACCAGCTAAAAGTATGGAGGGAGAACGAGAGAAAATTCAGTTAGTATGGAGTGATGAATGTGCACCTCTCAACTTTCAAGCCATTCCTAAAAGTGCAATTCAAAATGATTTAACCAGAGCCCTCTCATCCATTCCACCCAAGGTACTTATGATCCATGATGTTCGATCATATTACATGGTTAATATTGGTGAAGTAGGTGATAGTGAATTGAGGAAATCCTACAGCAAATTGTGTGTTGATGGAGTTCTGAAGGGATTATTCAAACATTTAGCCAACAAAGGGTTAACTCATGCCCTAGATTTTCCACAAGGTTTCAAAGACAAATGGATTAAGGTTATTCTTAGCCGAGTTCATGATATGTGTATGTGGTTGGATAATGGACCAGTCAAGATTACTAAAAACATGATTCATCGAGTGACTGGATATCCTGTAGTTAATGGGAAACAGATAATGAGGGATAACAACAAAGAGTAAATTACACTGAACACTGGAGCCATATGGAACAATAGAGGTATGAATATCTCTACAATTAAAGATCTAGAACTTGATTTTGGAGTAAGAGTAATAGCACATAAGTTCTATTAGTTGAGTAGATTGGATAGTGTTCCTTGTACAGTCATTGACCAGGCATGGAAAATTGTTAAGAAGAATCATACATATGATCTTGCCGAGCTATAGCAGACAAAATTAGCTGAGAACCTAGCATCAATCATAAAGGCTAAGAGGTCATCATGCAATTTTGGTTCCTTACTAGTCTGTACATTTTTCTACATTCAGGATACATTTCCTACATTGGGAAATATTGTGTGGAAAAAGGATAGACCCATTACAGTTCATATTAGTGAATGTATTGAGAAACTAGGAAGTAATTTCAATAGCATTATGGGGAGCTATTTTGTAGAATTCAAGAAGAGAATGAGATTAAGAACTAGGATTCCTAGATCACTAGTGGAGAAGCACTATGAAGAAATTTGTTTTCTAGTTGATACAGATAACACATATATCCAGGCTATGACACCCAGGGTAACATGCTTAGAACCATTTCCATATGAAATTAACATTGATGAAGCATCAACTGCCATCATTGCACTCCTAGCCAAGGCAATTGATACTACAACAAAAAGGTTTGGAAATTTTGATGAAGCCAAAGTAAAAATTTCAAGAAGTTTAACAGAGGGAACTTTGGAGAGGAAAAAAAAGAAAATTGTGAAAAATCTGAAGAAAATGGTTGGTTTAGGTAGTGATGAAGAACCTGAGGATGAACCTTTATGCCTGACCACAAGACAAGGTGAGGATATATCTACATAAGAGGAAGTGAGTGCATCATAAGAGATTACTAAGAAAGCTAAGAGTAAAAGACCATCAATTATCATAGTAACCAAGCCAAGCAAAGCTAAACCTAAGGTTACACCTCCTGCAGCTAATCATCCGAGGACTAGAGCATCTAATGTTACTTCTCCAGTAGAAGTACAAACACAAGTGTATGGAAAGAAGAAGGTTGGAGAAATCAGTTCTAGAAAGGAAGCTAAAATTGTTCCTAAGGTTGAGCCGAGTAGTAAGCCAACAAAGAGACCTAGAAGGAAAATACAATTGGGGACAGATAGTGATGATGAAAAGGCTGAAATTGATGAACCCAGTAACATACCTACATCACAATTTAATAAACCAGCTAGTATTGATGAGGTATGTGACACTTTGAGGAATTCAGCAGGGTTAGCAACTTTCAAGTTCATTTAGTATGAGAAATTGAATAATGTGGATAAGCAAAAAGTTCAGGAAGCACTCTTGGATATGATGAATACTTTCAAGTTAACTCCTACAGAGATAGGAAACCATGTGCCAAATGAACTATATGATTGTCTATCAAGCAAATGAGAATTTGCACTTACTACAGAGAGACAGATCAGGGAAGGAACTCTAGCCAAGGTAATACTTGAGTTAACTTCAAAACAAAGAGCCAAATTCATTAAGGAATACAAGAATAGGTTTTTTCCTAAGCTCAGAGGTTATGTTCTTCTAAAAAATGATATTGAAGGTTTAGTACAACAGAGTACAAGGATTTGGAAGGAAATCTTTGGATTGGCCATTCCAAAAGATAAGAAATCTGGTGAGGGAACATCTGAGCAAAAGACAAAAGAAGTTGAAGTGGAGACTACCCTTGAGCCACAGATGACTCAAGGTCAGATTTCTATAGAACAGGACAAGACCAAAGATGCATTAGACTCAACAAATTTTGTTGATATGACTGCAGACAGTCCGATGGATTTCTTAGTTATATGATCCAAGCAATTTGAATGTCGAGGAACAAGATATGCTGAGTGGTACATACACTGATTCACCTATTAAGGAAACTGCTATTGAAGAAGGAAAGACCACAACATCTGATGAGATAATTGAAGTTGTCAATGACCAGAAAGGTGAAGAGAAACAACAAACAAATGCACAAGAGGTAACTTCACAGAATCCACTTATTTTAGAGGTTGTCAAAATAGTTTTAGATAGTGGAGTAGTGATGAAGGATACTGTTGATAAGCCTAAGGAAGAAGAGGTAGTGCAAGTGTTGGTTGATCTACCACACTCTACATCATCCACTCCCACAGGTCCTAAAACTAGAGGTATGCCTAATCCACAGACAATACTAATAGAATTAAAAGAGGCAATGGACATTGACACTCTTACAGGAAAATGTATTATTTAGCCGAGCATAAGTTCACCAGAGTTGAAGAAAAAGAAAGTTCTGAAGAAGAAGTCTCAAATTATAGATGTAACATTAGATGAGGTAATTGTGATTCCACAATGGGATCCCAATGAATTGTCTTTTGAACAAATAGGGACTCTTCAAGAATTTCTTAAGAGAAAGGAGAGACAGGAAGAGATGAAAATATAACATAAGCAAAAGCAGGTGTTGCATGAAATCAAGGATATATTTGCAAAGGCTTTTGACTTAGAGGATGAAATGCCTCAAGCTCCAATTATTGATCAATTAGTTAACATTGTACAGAAGGTAACTGATGATGATATTAACAACAATGAAAAACTTCTACAATGGTTCGAGAGGAGATTTGAGAGCAAAGTTCTAGAGAAAATCTCAGAAGACATTGCAACAAAAAAATTTGAGCTTTCTACACTTGTAGAAATTTTGGAGAAAGTTACAGAAAATGTTTATTCTTTGTACCAGAAACTATGTGATGTTGAATTATTCACAAAGGATAATCTACAACTTGTTTAGAAGCTACAGTTAGATTTGAGATCAACTGGCACTACTTTGGGTAAGGATAATACTTCTAGTTCTTTACATCTTACTAAGCTAATCAATGCACAACGGAGAATAGCTGAGCTTATGGCCGAAGATGGTCGAATTAGGGCCAAATTGAAAACTATTCAGACAAGCATGTTGCCTCACTTGGAGGTAATACAAAAGGAACTTTCAATTGCAAAGGAGTTATCACAGAGAAATGCAAATCTCTCAATTGCAGAAAGCTTAGTGAGTCTAGTTGTCAAGCTAGAAATAAAATTGGAAGTTATGAAGATTGCTAAGGAAAGCTAGGATACTACATTTAAATCCACCCTGCAGCTTCATAAACAATTTTTGGATAAGTACAACTTAACCCCACCAGTAATCAGTGACAAAAACAAGGGGGAAATTGGTAAGGAAGTTGGAAAGGATACAACATGATACATCAGTACAGAACAGGTACACTTGTATATATATATTTTTAAGGCATGTAAACTTTTTGTATGAATAATTCTGAGTATATTACTAGGGGGAGTACTTAGTATACTTAGGAAACATTTTGATGAAATGAACGGAAGTAATGATAAGTGTGTTTTTGCCACTAATATCAAAGGGGGAGATTGTTAATCTCTAAGTTCTGTTGATGATTAGT
>MU224878.1:664771-698429 GCA_018584345.1 Thuja plicata | reverse complement strand
TATATATATATATATATGTATGTATGTATGTATGTACGTGTATCTATATGTGTACATACATGTATGTATGGTTACATACGTACATACATATACATATACATATACATATACATATACATATACATATACATACATACATATATATACATACATATACACACACACACACACACACACACACACACACACACATTAAAAAACATACTTAATGTCCTTGACTATTTCATCAATTTTGCAATGGGCATCAATAGACAACTTTAAGTAACAACATTATGAGTCAATCCTCCATCTAGAATCTTATTCACGAGTGAATATTCTCTAGAAAGATATCATGTCTTACAGAGACCAAGTTTCAAATTCAATCTTGTCATTTCCTATGACATCTTTCCTATCATGTTTATGTCTTTTGTTCCATAAGATGGACATACCAAAGTAATATATGTAGTGACATCAGGGAGATGTCCCCTATTTATTATTTTAGAAAGAAGTGTAAATGTTTCCTTTTCCCTATTAATATGACATAAACCACCAATTATAATGTTGTAGATAACAACATTTTGGGGCACGCTTTCCTTACTGCCCATTGAAAGTACATTTGTGTACCACCAAAAGTGCAATTTGTGTACCACCAAAGTGCCCATTAAAGTGAAATTAAGTAGTTATTGATAAACCATGCAAGCTACTTATAATTCTTTGATATGCAGCCTATGCAAATTGCATGAGGTGGAAAAGGCTCACAAGTAGTTTAAAAATATGCTAAGGGAAGGGTACCCCCAAATGGTGTTACCTAAAACATTCTAATTGGTGGTTTATGTCAAATTAAAAATAAAAAGGAAGCATTTTCACTTCTTTCTAAGATGGAAAAGAGGGGACATCACCCTGATGCCATTACATATAATACTTTGGTATGTTCATCCTGTAGAACAAAATACATAAACATGGTATGAAAGATGTCAAAGGAAATGACAACAAGGAATTCGAAACCCAATGAAGTGACATACACTACATTAAAATTGATGGTCTGTGTATGAAAGGAGATCTTTCTAGAGCACATTCACTCAAGAATAATATTATAGATGGAGGTTTGACTCCTAATACAACCATTTTAAGTTGCATGATTAAACACATGTCTATCCATCCAACTGAACCTCAAAGTATATTAGGAAAATTAAGAAACAAAACCAAGTACCCCCTTAATAATTCATGTTTTTTAGTTTGTTGTTTATACATTTCCTCTGACTAATTCCCATTTTTAAAATTGGTAAAAATGTCAAGGCCTAGAAGTAAGGTTTGTATTACTCTAACAATTATTAATCAAGTTTTGTAGGTGTTCAAATTTATAATCTCGCATTTATCAATAATGGAGGTTACATCATTTGGATAATTGGAGGGAAAGGGATAAAGTCAAATTTCAAATTTTGACTTAAACTCCTAAGGACAACTCATGTTGGAACTCAAGTCAGAGGTAGAGAAGCCCTAAACTATGTCCAAGCCTCATGTATGAAAAACAAGAAAAGATGATAATGATAGCTAGGGCAAGAATAATTCTTTTCTTGTCAAGAACAAACACATTTTCAAATGGTAACAATAGATTCAAATGGATTGTGTGCAATTCCAAGGAGGAATAACCAAAATATGTGCATGAACAATTATATTTCAATGAAGGAGTCCCAAAATTAATAATAACAACGAGTTCAAGCATGATAAGGGTAGATTCAAGAGTGAGAAAAAAATTTTATAATGCCTAATCCACTAGGAATTGAAAGATTGAGAATAAATAGTTTCATCCAATAGAAACATCAATATTCAATGCAAAGGAGAAAATGGTGGACAAGGAGATATAACAAAATCATGTGTTTGAGGGGAATCATTCATCAAGAGAATCATGTCCAATCATAAAATAACACTTCAAATCTAATTTTAAATAGTGTATTTGATGGAGGAACAACATATTGAAAGTTTGAACAATAGTTGTGTCCTAGAGGGGTAGTGATTCAAAGAGAGTAAGCGTAAAACCATAGAGAGAAACAGTTTCTTTGAATGAGAAATAGTCAAAGAGTAGATTTGTAATAAAGGTGACATATTTATAGGTTTCTACTTGAGGGTCAAGAAAATATCTACGATTTAAGGTAGGGTTTTTAATGTTCAAACCCTACTCTGCATTATATTTTCCATTACTTCCTTTTGTTTGCAATGATGATCTATAAAACAAGAAATCAAATACCAGTGGTCAATGCACTATCAAATAATAATAGAAAGGTCAAAATAATGACAAAGATTATTCATTGTCAACATGAAAAAATAAAAGATTAAGGCTTTTGAGATTATCATCATTAATCATAGTTGTAAAATGGAAGTAAGATATTTTATAGTGTTAAAATGTTGATAAGAAATACTATTGCAATGATTGTTGTTGTCATACCAAGAGAGTATATGCTGATAAACAGTGATAAGGAGCAACAATTGACAATGAAGGAAAGTCTGATAGAATTCAACATCAAACATACTAATATTTAAAAGATGATACTATTACAATAAGAGCACAGTGGTAAACTTGTAAAAATCATGGTTAAAATGGTAAGATGGAAATATAAGGATAGTAGTTTTAGATTTTCAAAATATCAAAGATCAACATGATAGTGGAAGCATCAAGATACCATGGAGCAATGATTTGAAAAGGGAATGTTAAAAAATATTGAAGACATGGTCAAAATAGTCAAAGGAGTCATCAAAGTGTCAAAATAGTGCTATTAGAAAAGACGAGGAGATGCTATAAGAAGAGACCTTCAACCCATAAAAAAGTACCCATGAAAATCAAGGAAAAATGGTTACAATGTTGAAAATAATAGAGCTAAGACAAAGATATACATCTAAATCTCTCTTCAAACCAATATAAGGTAGTGATAAACTAATCAAAGCAGTTTTATTCACTAGTTAAAGACAATGCTATGGGAAATGTGCCCAAATACAGTGAAAACGTATTGATGTAAAGAGATCAATAACATGTACATGTAGATACAAGTTAGGTTAACTGCTATGTAAAATAGATCATGTTTCATTGTTAAAAATTAGAGAGAATCACTATTGGAAAAGTGAAAGGCATCATGGTAGTTCTAAATAACCAAGGTGTTACTTCTATGATGATAGTTTTTTGATAAAGAAACATAGGTGATACAATCACAAACAAAGATAGTCCCAAAACAAAATGAAACCTTATAGAAGAATAATTCAAAGAGAAATTATGTGATTTCTTTTCTTCACTATAATTTGGTATGTGCAAACTATAAGATTGAAGTAGTAATAAAGAGTTGTGGTGAGGCAATTGAACACATGAGAATGGCCTAATTGCTATAAGTAACATGAAACACAGTGTCAAACTCTTTTGGTAAAAGGTAAAATACATTGTCCAAGCATCCATAAAGGTAAGGATTACAATCAAATTTGGAGAAAAGAGTTCACTGTTAAAAAGGTAGAAGCACTTGTAATGATAGTGAACAATGCCATGAACAATATGTTTAGGACAATGGCTTCAAGACATGAGATAGAAGAAATATAGGCACTGCCATCACATGATTTGAGATAAATGTCTCATGAACAAAGTGAACAATACTAGGACAGATGTACAAATTCATAACAAAGTATGTCATTGTAGAGACAAAGGACACCAAACACAAGGGAGGTGACAAAATAAAGTTTAAAATGGTGAAAAAGTGATTATTCTATTATAGCATCATCAATAAATGATAACCTCGAAGACAATGAAGACAATATATATAGTTCTATTTGAAATAGTGATCATCAAGATGTGAATACGCTCTCAAAATACAAAGGTAGTTATTGTGTGAAAATAGAGATAGATGGTGCAAGAAATGGTAAGGTTGTTGTTATAATATAGTGATATTTGGAGAAGACAAAAATAGTGAAGTCAGGAGGGTAGTCCATGAGTGTGTAATGAAGCTTCAAGACAATGAACTTAAGGGTTTGCTACAAGGGACTCAAGTAGCTTCAAGGCATCTAGATTTTCAAAATGATGCAAGAAACATAACATTGAATAGAAAAGATACATGCCATTTAGAAGGCTAAAGGCAGTGATAAGAATTTCAATAGCCAAATAGTGATACTTTTATAAGATAGTGCTTGTAGATTAGTAATCATGTTGTGATAGCCAATGTCAAACAATGAAAGACAAAAATGCCTTCAAATAGTGCCTATTAAGCAGAGGACAAAGATCATGTTGTTATAATGGTAACAAAGATTTTAGAATACAAGGGATCAAAAGGACAGTGAGTAGAAGAAAAGGCTATGATTTTTATTTGAAAGATCAGTGGTAGACATCAACTAAGAGCAATACAAAAAAGTGTATGAGAGGAAAGTCAAAGACATAGCTGCTACTATGAACCAACGACGGAGGTTAATGTGGGCAGTCAAAGAAGAGGAACATTAATAAGAGTTTCTCAAGAATAAAGATAATAAACAAAAGATCCAATAGAAATAAGATACAAGCAAAGTCAAGACATCAATTTAGAGCAGTGATCAAGGTAGTCATGGGTAGTGAACTTCGATAGAGATTAAAAAACACTTGGATCAAGCAATCAGTTCAAGTACACTTATGACCTTAAAATGAGGAGTTTTGAAAAAGAATGAACCATTTGTCATCAGTTAAGCAACTCACATGGGCTAGGTATCTATCAAGGGGATTCTTGAAGATATTACCATCAATTGTTTTTTCAGTTTGGACCCCCCTTTTGGACCCCCTTTTAGTGGGTTTTTCTCCTTTGTATGGCTTAAGAAATAACATGCATATTATTGGAGTTTTAAAAGCAAATGGACCAGTTCTACTTCATTTTAAGACCCTACTTGGGTTTTATATTAGTTGAGAAGGAGTTTGGGCCCACCAAACTTCAGTTTGGGTTATTTACATCACCTTTTTGGAGGACTTTTCATGTGGGCTCAAGAAAGAAGATATTTTTATGCAACCTGAAGCAGTTAATAGGGATATTTCAACACTAATTTATTCATGCTTCAAGGAGTTCATATTGAGTTCATTTCTTTAGTTGTATTTCAGTCCTTTTATAAGGTACCCTTGAAATTCCTTTCTCTTCTAGTTATTTTTCTCCTCATCCTTTTGCACACAACAAAAGGGAGGCAAATTTTGTAGCTCATTGGAAGTATTCTTTCAGTTGTAGCAGTTTTTTACTTTCATTTTTTAATATATACATAAAAGTATTAATACCACACATTGATCAATTCAAATGATAAGTTATCGATGATAATTTATGAATGAAAATATCACTGGTTATTATTTAAGTGCCTTTTTAAAATGCAAAGGGATACTCATGTGACTGTTTGGATAGATAAGACATGGATCAATAGGAAGTCTATTTATTATCACAAAACCAAACATATTTACAACATGTTCAGACACAAGTTTCATATTCCTTCCTAGAACAATAATTATGTAGGTATATCAAGACCATATGGATCAATGGTTGCAAGTGTGCTAGAGAAAGTATGTGAACGAATAAAACCAATAGCTCAATAGAACTATTGCCCAAGAGTATTTTTGAAATAAAAATGGATACTTTGGGGAAGAAACAACAATTATTTCATATTGCAACCATAGTTGCACCTTGATTTCAACCCAACATTAGCATAATCATGCTAAAGTCTTTGAGAGACATTTATCCTATATCTTGGCACAAACCATGGTCGAGTATTCTGAAAAACTAGAAGACAAGACAAATGAATCAGAAAATATGTCCATATAATATTAATTTCCAAGAATACAATTGCATAATAATGGAAAAGAATTTTTTGCCAAGATAATTGTACAATCCAAAAATTTTGCATAAAATATACACAGGTAAAGACATGGAGCTAACCTAGTTTGTCCAAAATCCTTTTCCAAGGCATGTTAGAAAAAATGTCAATTTCCTCGTGTGGTCATATATAGTCGTAGAGATTAGTTCATAAATAAATATTTAGTTTATTTACTTTCCTTAAAAAAATTGAAATAGTCACAGGCCCGGTGATGATTCGATGAATAAATAGAACTAATCATCTGATCTAATTTCCTCCATATTCTTTGATCCTTTTAGACTATCATTCTATTTCTTCTTTTTAGTATAAAGTGATAGTAACCTCCTTTTGTTATAAATTTGTGTTCCCTTTCCTCTATATTATATATTTGGATGGATCTCCCTTCCTTTTGTGAAGAACCAAAAATGTCGCTACTTTACTTCTCTGCCCATTGACGAGGTTTCTTATTTATCATTTCTTTCTTATCGAAATTCATTCCCTTGTAGCTGAATTCTTTTAGGATATCTTTCTTGTTTCTTATGTCAATTCTAATATTATTTCTTCTAGAGCTCCTTGATTCTACATGATTCTTTCTTATAGAGCTCCTTGATTCTACATGCTCCTTTCTTTTTATCTTTCTACTTGTTGGTAGAGAATTCGACTATGAAAGGTTTTATTTCTCCATAAACCTTATTGTGTTTCTCCATCTTGTGTTAAGACTTCTTGGTTCTTCTGATTCTTGGTTTATTTTTCAAGGACTTAACTCTTCTTCCTTCTTTTTTGAGCTACCTGGTGACCTCCCCCTCTTAATTATTTTAGGTGTGATTTATTTCTCCTTAGATACTATTAGTTTCTCTTAATTTGGTGTAACTTCATTACTGAATTCCTCAATTGACCTCTCTTCTAACAATTCATTCTGAACCTCTTTAGATACTAATAGATGTTCTTATTTTGGAATTAATTCCTTAATTAGTTCCTCAGCTACCACCCGATCAACTATTTCTTCTATCAATTTGTTTTGCACCTCTTCCAAGCATTTTTTAATGAAATTTTCCATTTCCCATGAGTAGATTTATAATTTCTCCTTTGATTCCCTTTGACCATTTACTTGAACATCCCTAAGCTTGGATGATTCGTCTTGTCTCTCTCCTATATCATAATGGCATATAGCTCTTGAAATTACTAACATATCATTCACTCTCCTTAATAAGAGTCTATCCTGATAATTTGTATTCCTTAATGAGATTCTATCCTGTAAATTTTTATTTGGTGTCATGTCCTCCTTAATGATCAAATTGGTGTCCAAAGAATTGATGATTACACCACCCCCCAATAATCAACTTGTTAACCAACAAATCTTGAATAGTCTATTTTTTTTTATATATATTTGTGATCCATCTCTCCCCTATAAATTGTTTTGATTTATTCCCCATGAAAAAATCCCTTGTAATATCTCATGTTTCTTTATGTTGAGTAATTGTCCAATAATCCTTTGCTTCCCCATTGATATTTCAAACAATGTCTCTTTACTTGCCTTTGTTGAGTGAATAGTGTCACAATGCTCCCCTTGAGGGCTTCCAGTAATAAACCTACATTCATTTATATTCTTATAATAATGGACCAAGTTCCAAAATAATTTCCAAAGAAAAAATAGGATGTCATTTGAAAAGCACTGGTCTTCCCAAAGCTCTCCTCCATTAGAGCTTACCTCTATAACAATGTTTTTTAGTTCAATTTTTGGAAATAAAGTAGAAATAATCCCCCTTAGAGACCTCAACTCCTCTCCCTCTCTAGGATTGTCTATAAAGATATTAACCATATTATTGAAAGAATCTCCTTTCCCTATTGTATCAGTGTAGCATCTGTCCTTAGATAACCTAGGACTTTTAGTTTTAGTGGAAGAGGCAATATTTAAAAAACATTCAAGTTGTTTCTAATGACTTCAAGAATATCTGGTTTCCTATATTCTGTTGAAAGATTATCTAATTAAATAAAAAAAGGAATAAACTTAATGTTATGATATTCGTCATTAAAATTTGGAATCCATTGTTGCATATGCAATCTAGACTTCTTAAAAAACCAATATTTCTACCCAAATACATTATCTCTACTTTCCTTAGATTTGAAAATTGACTATGAAGAATTCTTTATGTGGATCCACCAAATCTACTTCATCTACATCTTCCCAATTATCGTAAATCCATCTATTCAAATCAATAAGTGAAATGGATAAATACCAGAACTTACAGATAATTGCTTGTTGTTGTTTCCAACCACTAGTACATTCGATCCTAATTTTTGACCAACATTTTGGAGAGAGCATTGGTTTTTCTTGGTTGGATTATAGAAGAAAAAATTTGATTTTTTTAATCCATTCCCGTGTTGGTTGGAATTACGACGACCATGATATGTCATCGTAATTCTGACCAACATGGGAATAACCTTAAAAAATGGTTTCATTTCATGTCTTTATGTTATGTCACAAAGCAGAGCTGAAGGAGGGCACACAGAACGTCTTCATCGACACCACATGTAAGTGTTGGATTTTGGACCTGTGTTTCCATTTGATTTGATGTTTGATTTAATTTGGACCCATTTTTCCATTTTATTTGACTTCCACATTACACATGGTATGATCTTTTCACCTGCTAGTTTTGTCAATCGAAACCCTAGGCTCCATCACTCGAATAGTGTTGCCATAAAGATGACTAAAACTCTAAAATAAACTATAAAAACAACTACAAACAAAGGGACTCATTATAGCAATCAGTAATAAGGCCACACCCAAACTAGGAATGATGATATCAGAAGAATATTATAAAGCAAACCTATTAACGAGCAATTCAAAGTTATTCAAGAATATGCTCATATCATTGAGAATATTGATTCCAGATGATTCTAAAAAGCATGGTGTCGCCTACAACCAACTTGGGATTATCAACTTGACATAGGAGTAAATTCACCTATATTCGTTAAGAGCTTGGTAATATGTGTACATGCTTGAAATGGACCAACCCTAACATGTGTAGATGCTTGAAATGGACGAACCCTAACATTACTCCCTCAGAACAAACCAGTCTTATGATATTTCTGATAACATCCAATGATGACATGAACAAAATCT
The DNA here is from genome assembly GCA_018584345.1 of Thuja plicata. Classification (NCBI taxonomy): domain Eukaryota; kingdom Viridiplantae; phylum Streptophyta; class Pinopsida; order Cupressales; family Cupressaceae; genus Thuja; species Thuja plicata. Next base: position 689,506 of record MU224878.1, on the reverse strand, counting down.
ATGGTGATAACGTGCTATAAATGCTAGGCCCTTTATCAGTTTTAATCACTTGGATGTTATTGTGAATGAATCAAATTGTTGGCATCTTCTACCTTCAACTACGTATGTTAAGGGAAGGAATGATCCCAATAAGTGAATGTGAACTATTGGTAAGACACCATATTGATATTAATCAACATTAAGATACCAGTTAACCAATCAACACATTATTAAGGGGGAGCATAGAATTCTTTGATTAACTTAGAATGATGAGTAATAATGGCCATCATTATGAAGTAGTGTGATCTAATGAAAATAAAGGTGTGTGCCATTGGAAAGACACAACCCTTCAATAATAAGGATATATAGATTTATTGAAGACAACCATTTAAGGGGGGATCACTAGACATTTGACATAAATCAGAGAATTAGGATATAAAGAACCATATACAATCAGGTCTAGAAATCTGATATAAATATACATATTAGAACCATAAGAGGGCAGTGAATACAACTTAATTTTTCTCCTTCTCAACTGGAGGAACATAATCAAATATTATCTCTTGTATAGAAGGAAAATGGATCCACACCCTATACTTAGGAGAGGAAGAATACCAAGATTTATCCTCCAATGAGATCCAATTAACACAAAGGTAAGTGTCAATTCATGATCTTTACAAAGGAGATAAATGGCTTGGGTTAACTTCTCCCTCACCTCTTTAAAGAGAGGGTTTAGGGAAGAGCAATTGAAAATATTTGAAAGGTAAATCTAGAAGTCTAATATTGAAATGAAGAAATAAAAAGCACATACCTATTAAAAAGAATCTATTGAAAACCCTGTCAAACGGTCTTAGAAGCTGTTGATTTTGGTGTTCCTAAACCAAAACTATGATATCTACAAAACCCAAAAATCTTTTTCTTTTTTGAGAAAGGTAGAAAATAAAGCCTAAGGGCACAAATTATATTTTTCCCTATTATTTGAAATAAGTAATAAACCCTAAAACAACATTCAATCGGATATGAGCTCTAAATGATTATTATATTATATATTTAACAGAAAATGGTCTATACGTTTATCACATAGATCTCTAAAAAATTTAGTTTGTATTAAAAAATGTTACCTTGTACAGGTAGATAGAACTTTGCTCCTTCAATGTTTATCAAAGATCAAAGATCAAGAACGTGAAGCCATTATAGAGGACATTACACCCTAGCCAGTTACAATAAAAAAAACAACGAAAAAAAATTATTACCTTGTACATGTAGATAGAAATTTGCTCCTTAAATGTTTATCAAAGATAAAAAAAAGTGAAGCCATTACACAGCACATTACACCCCAGCTAGTTACATTGTCTTCGCGCTCAGCTTTGACCTAAAATTTGCTTTGTCCCGCTCCTTTTCTCTCTTTGGAAATAAAAATCAAAATGATCTGGTTTCACTTTTTTTTCATGATATACTCCGCATACATCGACATTCTGATGGTCTAATTAAATCCCATCGTAATTGTGACACTATCGGGGACTATTACAAAAAACCCAAATTCACAAAAAAAAATCATCCGTCGGAAGTTTCTGTCAAAATTTGGCCCCAAATGTAGTAGTGGCCCTATTTACTTCTAGGAAGTCCCATGAAAAAATCCATAGAGATTGACTCACAAGGAATAGTAGGTATTGGCAAAGGTTGATATAACCCCTGATTTGTAGACACACCCTTAGCTTGCTGACATATAGTATAAATTTCAACAAATTTCTTGACATCATTTGTCATCTTTGGCCAAAAGAAACTCCTTTTAATCTGGTCTAGAGTCTTGTCTATGCAAAAATGGCTACCCATGCCACCATAATTCTTTTATTTTATTATGTTTAGTCTCATAGAACACCTAGGTATACAAAGTTGAGAACCTTTGAACAAAATATCATTTTGAATGAGAAATTCAGAGAATTCAGTATGATACTTTCCTACTATTTGAGAACAAACCTTGAATGCTTCTCCAAAGTATGGATCACCTACATAGATAGGTTTCAAGGAATCAATCCTAAAGCTCTTAAGTTGGATTTCTTCAATTAGACCAACCCTTCTACCGAGGGCATCAACAACCTTGTTTTCTTTTCCTTTATTGTGTTTCAAAGTGAAAGTGTAGGCTTGCAATTGCTCCATCCATTTTATGTGCTTAACACTCATTTTTCCTTGAGAATTCAGAAAACTTAATGCATGGTTGTCAGTATAGACAAAAAATTCCTTTGGTAGAAGGCAGTGTCTCCACTTCTTGAGAGCCTGCACTACTGCATGAAGTTCAAGAGCATATGTGGAAGATCTTTTCTTAGCACCGTTGAGTTTTTCAGAGAAGAAATCTATGGGTCTCCCTTATTGACTTAGGACATCACCAATGGCTAAGTTGCTAGCATCTGTTTCCACAGTGAATACCTTCCTAAAATTAGGCAAAGTCAAGATAGGATATTGAGCCACCCTATTCTTCAAGTAGTCAAAATCATTTTTGGCTTCATTAGTCCAAGCAAACTTTTTTTTCTTTCCACCCTTAATTGTGTCTAACATTGGAGCACATACATGACTGAAGTTTTTAATGAACTTCCTATAGAAGGTAGCAAGACCATGGAAGCTTCTTACCTCACCTTGATTCCTTGGAGTGGGCAAATGACAATGGTCTCCACTTTGCTAGGATCCATTTTCAGTGTTCCTTGAGAGATGACAAACCCTAAGAAGATAAGATCCCTCTACATGAAAGTACACTTCTCCAAGTTGATTATTAGTTTGTGTTCATGAAGTCTCCTTATCACTTGCTCCAAATGAATTAGATGCTCTTCTTTGTTGCTACTAAAAATTAGTATATCATCAAGATAGATAACAACAAATTTGCCAATGAAGTCAATGAAAATTTCATTCATGAGCCTCATGAATGTGTTTGGGGAATTAATTAGCCTAAATGGCATCACAAGCCATTCAAATAAGCCTTCAGTTGTCTTAAATGCAGTCTTCCATTTGTCCCCTAGTCTAATTCTTATTTGGTGGTAACCAGACTTTAAATCTATTTTCGAGGAGTATCTAGCATTCCCAAGTTGATCAAGTATATCTTCAATCCTTGGAATAGGGAATCTATACCTTATTGTTATCTTTTTTATAGCCCTGCTATTAGTGCATAGTCTCCATGTTCTATCCTTTTTGGGTGCTAGGACAAATGGAACAACACAAGGACTGAGACTTTTTGGATCAGACCTTTAGCTAGCATATCTTGGACTTGTCTATAGATTTCAACATTCTAATTTGGAGTCATTTTATAGGGTGCTTTATTAGGCAAAGAGGCATTAGGTATTAGATCAATCTGACGAGTAATGTCTCTTAGTGGTGGGAGGGAAGAAGGTAAATCACTTGTTACCACATCACTGAGTTTATTCAATAGTTCTTTGACCTTTATTGGTATAGGTACTATTTTATCATATTCTTATTTTTCTTTAGGCTTCATGACCAGTATATAGCTCTCATCTTCAGATTCTTTCATAGTATTTACAGTTTCTTTCTCCCCAATCATAATTACAGTGGGTTCTTTCTCTATTTTTGGGTCAGACAGTGGCTTCATTGTATATTTCTTTCCATCCCTAACAATGGTGTAGGTTTTCTTCCTACAACTATAAACAACATCCATGTCATATTTCCATGGTCTACCAAGTAGAATATGGAAAACATCCATCTCTACTACATCACATAAGACTTTATCTTTAAAATTGCCTAGAGAGAATTATACCATAGTCTGTATAGTCACTAGTGTTTGTTGTCCTTTAGTGAGCCAAGAAAAATTATAAGGGAAAGGATGTGGTGTTTTATGTAATCCTAACTTATGTACCATTTCTTTAGAAACCAATTTCTCTATTGAACCAGAGTCTATTAGCAAGTTACATACCTTTCCTTGGCCCTTGATCCTTGTTCTAAACAAATTCTTTCTTTGGGGTGGTTCTTGAGTGTGTGGAACTTGAAAAAAGGATTGTCTCATCATCAGGATTATCCCTTCTTCAACTTCTAGTTCTTTCTTGTCTTCTTGGACCAACTGTGCTCTTCTTTCTCCTTGGTTATTATTTCTTTTCTTTGGGCATCTTCCCGCATGATGGCCCAATTGATTGTAGTTGTAGCACCTTAGGGGTTCAAAGGATCTTCTGCCTCTAAAGCCTCCTATATTACTTGACTCTCCTTGTTCCCTACCTCCTTGGTTTTTCTCCATGGACCTGTCATTGCTAGACTGCCCTCTATTCCATGAGTTGCCCCTTCCTCTGAAATTTTTGTTGTAATTGATGTTGCCTCTGCCCCTATTACCTTGTTCTTGTTTTCTCTTGAACTTGTCCCCTACTTTTAATGCCAATTGAAAGCATTGTTGGACTATGGTGGGTCTGGTTAGACTTAGCTCATCTTGGATTGATATCTTCAAGCCTTGCATATATCTTGAAAATTTTACACATTCTGGCTCTTCCATCTTAGACTTCATGACAAGCCTTTGGAATTCTTCGGTATATGTTGAGACACCCATCTCTTTTTGTCTCAAACTCATTCTCCTTTTATGGATTTTCACTTCATAGTCCTCAGGGACATATTCTCCCCTGATTTTTCTCACCATCTTCTTCCAAGTGGTGACTTGTTGTATTCCACTCTTCACCCTGTCATCTTGAGTGAAGTTCCACCATGTGAGTGCAGATCCCTTTAGTCTTGACTTAGAAATCTTTATCCTTTGATTCTCATGGATATCTTCACAATGAAAGAAACTTGAGATGGCATCCACCCAATCCATAGCAATAGCTGGGTCCATCTTCCCATCATATGTAGGAAAATCAAGCTTAGCATCCATGGTTCTCGTCTCCATAGATTTTAGAGCCTTCAATAGTAGCCTCTAATCTTCAGGAACTTCTTCTTTTTCCTACTGAAGGGGTTCTTCCTCACTCCCTTCCTCAAAATCCTCAAATTTTACACTACTCTTCTTGCAAAGCTCTTCCTTAAGCTTTTCCATCTCTTGCCTCATTAGCTGCATCTCTGTATCTCTTTGTTCATCTTGCTTTTTCTTTTGTTCCCTCAAGTAACTTACATTCTCTGTTTTGGTCATCCTTTTAGACAACTCTCCATCTTCTTCTCCTAACATGGTGTTAAAAAAATCTCTGACCTAAGGTGATTTGATACCACTTGATGTAAGTGCTAGGGTAGATTAAAGGGATGAAGACAATTTATCCTTCAAAGCCTTCTACAAGGGTCTTCAAGACACAAACCTACCAAGACCTAGAATTACACATTCAAATAAGATCAAAATAAATCCATAAACTTACAATCAACATCCTGACATAATCTCATCAATTGGTTCAAGATGTGTGTTATAATACTTCATACTACTCCTTATGAAGTCACTACCAAACTTGGTTCACAAAGGAAAAATGACAAGTCTCAATTGGAGGGGTTGAACCAACTTGTCAAAGGTGATCTTAAGACCAATGAAATATGTTCCAACCATTAAGAAATATCAAGGAATTCTTTAGATGACCGTTCCTTCAATAAGCCACCAACTCCTTGTAGCCATATTTGCAAGGTTATGAGAATGCAACTTTCAAAATTCACATTGAACCCAAGGAAAAAATTGCATTTTTAAACACCCTTTATGGAATAATACTAAATCACCAAGAAAGGGGTTCTAAAGTTCTAAGGAACAAACCAAAGCTTAATAAAGTCAATTAGGCCTAATTGTGCAATTAGGTCATTTTAACGAAGGAAGTACCCCAAGGATTGATAAAAGGATGAAACTAATGTTTGGATTGCAGTTGAAACGGTCTCAACAACTCCAGACTCAATTTTATGGTTTTATTCAACCCCAAAGTTTGACTGCCATCATTTGTGCATTATGGTCACTGGTTGCTACATGGAGATGCCGACCCTAATTCACTGAAAACATGAATCTGCACACTCCTTCCTACAAACTAACTCCAAAATCATCAAGACAACATGCAAGCCTCTCATTCCACCAAGAATTAGAATTTTCCAATAGTGGACATGAGAGGAAAACAAAGTTGAATGAGTAAACCCTAAGTAGGGACTAGGGTTTCAAAATAGTTTACAATAAAATGACCCTAACTTTTGATTCTAGTCACCCTATACCTTCAAAACAAGTGAAAATGAAAGCTGATTCAATTCTCCTTACAATTCCATTGATTTCATCATCGAATCAGATCGTACAAATCCGTACATAAAGTAGAAAGTTGACTGTTGCAGGAAAATGAGTGTATTTTATTGATTCAAAAAAAAAATTACATCATCTTTTCTTTCCACCCACTTGAAAGGGATATGAAAGAATTACCCAATGGTTAAAAATTTATTTCAAACCATCTACCCATTGGGGAAGTCATTTAGACTTTACAAACAAAAAGTTTCAAAGTTGTCCAAAAGTTGCATGACAACTTTGTGACAACATTTTGACAAATTTTACATTTATGCACTAAGAGTGCAATTTTATTGCAAAATGTGAACCTATGGTTCATTATTGACTTGAAATGACTTAAAAACATGCGACATACTAAATCCCAAGTTTTTGGGATCCTTTGACCATGGTTGATCAAGTGGCTTATAAATGCCAAATCTTGGAACCAGGCCTTACAAGTTGGATCAACAGATTGATAGGATTCCTATAAGGACTTAGACATCCAAAAAATGGCCTAGGAGTCATCAAAAGATGAAAAATTCAATTTTTTTTAGTGGGTGCTCTTGCACCAATGTTCCTGTTTGTCTGTTCTCTGCAAGTTTTGATGGAAAAAATTTCAGGCAGCCCAAAATAGAGCCAAGAAGTTTTTTTTTTTTGGGGGGCAGGGTCCGCAACTAAAAGAGATAGAAATGGAAGCGGAAGCATCATAAAAAATGGAGACCCTAGAGGGGGAGGAAATGGTAAGTCATACCCTGTTGGTTTTAAAAATCTCTCTCTCTCTCTCTCTCTCTCTCCTAATGAAGAAATGGTGAAGGCTATTAGGTCTGAACAGTCCCATTTGAGAATCATTTCCATTTATTTTGTTTGTATGGAAAAATATTTATTTCCTTCAAGAAACTTTTTTGATGAATGATTAATGAATGTGTGGGGGAAAAACTGGGGATTCATGTAAGTTTTTTTAGAATGATACAAAAGGGCTTTTCGTAATGTTCTTGAAATCTCACAGTATGCAAGATAGGGTTTTATAGAAAGGTTTTTGGAATGTGAGTCACTCATTATTTAGAGCCTTTCCTTGGTCACCAAAGGGTGATCTGGAGCAAGTTGTCACTCATTCCTTGCCTAACTGGGTAGAGTTGAGGAACTTGCAGCCAAAATTATGGCCTTTTATTCCCCAAATTTTAAAACCCCTAGGGTCAATTTTGCAGGTAGAGGACTCAAGGGTCACTCTGCCCCATTTAAACACAAGAATTATCATTGCTTTGTCCCCAGAATTTAATATTCGAGAAAGAATCTATCTCAAAATATAAGAAGATAATTTTACTTGGGAACTCGCTATGCTTGGGAATTTGGGTGCTTATTTTCATTGTAAATTGAATGGCCATACGAGACGTGATTGTCAGTCTCTAAAAAATCCAATTTTTTTTTTAATTTGGCCGCAAGTGACAACTCTAAAAAAAATCCTAACTTGAGTAAAGAAGTTGATAAGTATAAAAAGATGGAGTCAAATTCCAATAATATCGATGATAAACCAGTCAAATTGTATAATGTCAAGGGTGTTGAACAAACAATCATTGATAATTCTGCTTCTGCTAATATGGTTAGCAAGTTCACTACAATGGCGAACCCCCTCTTTGAGGAATAATTTTATGTCATCCCTGCTACAAAAAACAATAATGATCCTCCCTCTACCCATGTCAGTTATCAATTAGAACACAGTGATGACATTAATTTGTCATTAGTATGCAAACTACACTTTCGGTAAGCATACACCAAAAGACAGGACATGAGCAAACCGAAGATCAGATACTAAGAGATCACCGAAGGTGACTAAGTGCAAAGAGAACCAATGACACAACTTAGTGTGTAAACTGAAATCCAAAGCAAAAAGATAAATTGGAACTCGAAAGAGGAACCTGATATGCAAGATACAATGAGACTGACAATACAGTTAAAGTGCAACTGACAGCACAAACCCAAAGGAAAGTCAAGCATGACCGACAGACATAATTGAAAGTCAGTTGCAGCCCGCAAAAAGTGGATCGGACTTCCACGTTAGATAAAGAAAGTGTATTATATTTATAGGATATCTATTTGTTTTAAATCCATTTATTTAGGGAAAAGATACATGAATGTAAGTGCTTTAATCAGTCTAACTGATTTAAAACACATAGACTAGGAGATCTAGGTACAAGTTGTAAACATGATCTTAGAGTTAAAATTGTTTATATAGAAACTTGATGAAGTCAATCCATATATAAATAGATGATTAAATCATTCATTATCATGGATGAATAGATGATGTGAAGAGAGAGGAGAACACGAATGAATCAGACAAGCACATATATGGATCATATTGAGATTTTCAAGAACAAGGACATCAAAAGGTGAATTTGGTTAGCAAGAACCAATAACAAAGCATACTGAGAATCAGAGGTATTAATCAATCACAATTAGGTGACAATATTTTTATGTAAACTAAATAGGATCTGTATCAACAATAGGAGATTGCATTTACCAAGTCAATTTGTAATTTTCTATCATTCTAACAAGTGGAGCAAAGTGTAAAAATCCTTTCAAGGAAGGTGGATTTAATAGTCCAACAACAAATCTCTTAACCGAGTGCACACTCAATAGTGTTTCTAAAGCTCTTAACATAGTAGACTTTAACAGGTCTCCACCGATACTCCTAACAGGGTAGATCATCAAAAGTGATCAAAATTGTAAGCCTTAACTGGCCCCTTCCAATCTACAGATAGTGAAGATTTTGTGGGTGCCATCCCCACCGTAGTTTTTACTTCCTCACAGGAGTTTTCTGCAATATCATATATTGTGTTATGCATCAATTTACTTTCATGAATGTTCACATGTATGTTAATATTATGAATTGATATAACTCACATCAAGATAGTTTAAATCAGATTGAATGGATATACAATTGATTACAAAGGTTAACTGATAAAAGGGATACCAAAGTTTTAGAGGTACTAATTCACCCCTCCCCTCTCAATACATACTTCCCATTAATCCCAGCACACAGTGCCCCTGGTGTTTATATTGTAGAAAAAAGAGAAAATATGGATACCCGCACCAAAAAAAATGCTCAACATATAACGTTAGAATATATCAATGAGAGAGAAGAGAAGTTGAGGAATGACAAACAATTACCTTTGGAGAAGAGTGATTCCCCACCTAGTGTTATGGACTCCAAGATGGAGATGGCAATAGATAAACAAATTGTGCCTTATGCTATAGAAGTAGGATTGAAAGATGGTTATGAGGAACATTATACTAGAATTCTTAGCAAAAATGCAAAGAAAAAAAGGAATACCATGGAGAGGCAATCCCTATCTAATTCTAGAGGACATAATAACAAACATTAAAACTTTGAGTTTCATGATTTCTTTACCAGGCTCTACAAGAATAAAAAATCCTATCTTAAATAATCCACGATGATGAACATACATAGTTAGAATGTAAGAGGCTTGGAAATTCCAAATAGGAAATATGTCATTAGGAAATGGTGTAACAATCTGAATAAAAAATATATCATTTTCCTTCGAGAGGTCAAGGTTTTGGGGTTGAAAGCATACACCATGATGAATTTTTTATGGGATCAAGACACTGCTTTCATTGTAACCATGAAAGAGGAAAGGGTGGTGTTGTCATCCTCATTGACCCTAAATGGGATGATAAGATCATGGCTAATGGTATCTCCTCTTGTCAAAGATCACAATGGGTCACATTCAAGGTGAAGGAAAAATTTATAGGCATTTGTCATACCTACACTACTAATGATTATAGAGAATGGACCAATTTTTTGGACTAGCTAACATCTGAGCACCCTAATGCTCACTGGATCTTTGTTGTAGAATTTAACATGGTAGAATGTAATGAAGATACATGTGGAGGAATAAAACACTCTTGAAAATGGAATGAACATTTTTCTGGGCACAATTCAAAAGAAGATTCAATCTTATTGACTTGATTGAAAGGAAAAAGAAGTCTACATCAAACATATGGTATACATGGTGTAATAACCAAAATGGGAAGCAAAGAGTGTACTATAAACTTGATAGATTCTACACAGATGCCTCCTTCTTCTCTTTTTCTGCATATGATGGACATTCTCCTATGACTGTTATCCCAACCACTATCTCTGGTCATTCCCCATCCCTACCATTATCAACGTTGATCTAGACTCTCTCTTTTCCATCAGACCAAAGAGAAATAATGCTTTCAAATTGAATGTTTCCCTTCTTCATGATGAATATTCAATGGATGCCAATAATATGGACACTTTACTTTCTGAGTTTTTTAATAAGGAACTTAGACCTAGAGAACAATGGGACTCCCTCACAGAAGTTCAGAGAAAGAAGCCTTGCCAAAACTCCTTCAGAGAAGAGATCCTCATTCTCTTTTACAAATGTGTCAAACTTCTCAAGGCTATAATCCTTGAGAATACCTATTTTGAATAATTACCATGCCTTGCTCATCTTCTTCTTCTTACCCTCCGCGATGATCCAAAAGAAACCGATCAAGCATCCTTCCACTGGATAAACTGTAATGTGATCTAGGCAGCCAACACCTCACGTCGCATACTCTCCTCCATAGTCCTACGTGACAATGCATTCAGGGCCAATGTGTTCCCCACCACTTGAGCCACCGGCCAATATAACTCTTCAATCAGTAAACCATCATGCACATGCCCCACAGACCAAAATTCCTCATCCAAGATCGCCACAATGGCCACATGCTCCTGTTCGTTAGCTTTTTTGAATATGCAAACAATTTGGTTTTTGGGTGCCTCATTTGTGATTCCTTTAGCACATCCACAAGTGATTCCTAAATAATATGCCATTGCTAAGTTGCCTATTCTATTTTCCTTGCCTTCTAATGTTCTCTTTATAGAAAAAACCTCTGTCCTCGGCCTTGTTCACCAGCCTCAACTTTCCAAATTTCTGAAAATCACAGAGATTCTATATACTTATTATTCACGTGCTTGCACTGTTCTTACCTGCGTAGCCGAGATCTGTCACATCATTATCCTATGCCCTCGGTTGAAGGATTACCTATGTCTGCATTAATAAGCCTGATCAAATATGATGGTAGAGATGTTGTACTATCAAATTCACATGTTGATTTACTATCAATCCCTAAGTTGGCCAAAAAATCCGCTACCTTATTTCCTTCTCTATAAACATGTTGCATGTGATATTGCCCAATAATATCAAGATGACTCCTAATCTTGGGAAGCCAGTCTACCAACTTCCACGAATGAAAGCTGTTTTTCTCAACACCGTTCAATATGACTTGGGAATCCCCCTCTATAATTAGATTGGAAATTCCATTAGATGCACACCAGAAAAGACCTGATTCTAATGCTGAAATCTCTACCAGATTATTTGAAGATAATCCTATGAAACTTGATATAGCTTTAATCACTCTGCCTGTAGCATTATGAATTATAATCCCAATCCCAGCACTACCTGGATTACCCCTGCTAGCACCATCGAAATTAAGTTTCATCCATCCTTCTTGAGGTTTCTACAAAATCACCTGATGTCTCTTTGCTTTCTTGTCCTTCATGATATGATCGCTGGATTGCTTCAAAGTCCAGGTTTCCTCCATATCTGTGTCCCATCTAGATTTGAATTTATATGTTAGGCCCTTGACTTCTATTATTTAAAAGCTCTTCTATAGCCAACCTGATAACTTGAATCAAATTTTCCACTACTTTATTAGAATCTTCAAAGATTCTTCTATTTCATTCCTTCGAAATCTGCCAAACCAGAATAGAAGGACAAATAATCCATAGTATCCCCCACTTAGATTTCCTTCTTTCGGTCGGCCAGGACAATAAAAACTCCTTGAACATGACATTTCTTGCCACCTTCCATTGGAGCATATTTAACAACCAATCCCAACAAGCTTTTGCGAAAGGGCACCAATATAATAGGTGGTCTGACATCTCTTCATCTTTTTTGCACAACATGCACCAATTCGGTCCTACTTTCCCAATCGTCTTCAATCTGTTACCTGTTAGAATCCTACCGTGCAATGCTACCCAAATAAATTCTCTAGATTTTGGGAGAGGCCATTTGCCCCAACATAATATCAATGGCCAAAACCTATCATGCTTTCTGATCCTCTAAATTTCATACCTGAGCCGTACTTTGTATTCCCCTGATTTGGAAGCACTCTAAATAAGGTGATCTTCTAACTTGGACAAAGGCACTCTCCTATTTAGAAGAATTTCCAAAATTTTCTTTTGATTATCAGAATCTACAGCCTCTACTGGTGTCCAATTCTGAATAGATAACTATTCAGAGGAATTGCAATAGTCTGCCACCCTCCAACCTTTTGAAGCTTCCACCATATCCACCCATGCTCCTTCGAATATATCAGCAAGAGGAGCTTCTCCACTCCATGAATCCCTCCAAAATTTAGCTCTGTTACCATTACCTATCTTCCATGATAAGTGATTGGTAATAATGCCCCAACTATTCCAAATGAAATTCCAAGTGTGCGATCCTTTAACTGAGTTGGCCACTGTGAGAATCCTGTCTAGTTCCATGGAGTCCAGGTATTTGGCAGCCATCACTTTGCACCAAGGCTTGTCAAGAAACTTTTACATATGCCAAACCAATTTGGCTCCTAAGGCTTTATTCTAAAGCCCCATCTTCCTCAAACCAATCCCACCATCCTCTTTTTTCAAACAAGCCACATCTCAGCTGATTAAGGGGATTTTTCCCCCCTTTTGATCCTTCCCACAAAAAAATTTTTAGCAGGCCATCCAAAGATGTTGCCGCTTTGTTGGACATTTGGTATATTGACATATAATATATAGGGACATTAGAAAGAATAGATTTAACCATCTGGATCCTACCTGCTTGAGATAGCCATTTATTTTTCCATGCTCCCATCTTTTGACGACATCTGGCTACAATATCTTCCCATATTTTGGAGTCTAATCTGCTTGCGAATAATGGAACACCAAGATATGTAATAGGATATGAACTAACACCAAATCCCATCACCTCAAAAATCTTTTGGCTTAGCTTACGATTGGTGTTAAGAAAGAATACTATAGATTTATTTTTATTCATACTCTGCCCCGAACTTGTCTCATATTTTTCAAGAACACCTTTTGTCACCTTTGCTTCCCTAACCGATGCTTCGCCAAAGAGTATGGTATCATTAGAAAAATATGAGTGCGTGACCAGATCCAAACTATTATGAATCAGAACTCCTCTCCAACGGCCTAGAAAAGATTGTTCTTTAATATTTCTACCCAAAACTTCTGCCATTAAGACAAAAAGAGATGGGGACAATGGGTCTCCTTGTCTCAAGCCATTAGTAGGTTGAAAAAAACCTTTCAGTGAACTATTTACCAAAATAGAGAAATGTACAGATGACAAGCAGTGGGAAATACACTTAATCCACTTATAGTCAAATCCAAATCGAGACAAAAATTTCATAATAAAAGACCAACTAACCTTGTCATATGCCTTGTTCACATCTAGTTTGACGATCATGCCTGGAAATTTATCAGCTTTAATTGAATGAATAGTTTCTCCTGCCAAAATGATGCTATCCATGATTTCCCTTCCTGGGACAAATTCGTGTTGTTATGTTGATACTAATCTATTCAACATAGGCTTTAATCTGTTTTCCATTGATTTAGACAAAATTTTATAAATGGAATTACACAATGAAATCGGTCAGAAATCTGCCATTGAATCACAACTTAGCTTTTTAGGGATTAATACAATAACTGTATTATTAATTTCTTTAACAAATCTGCCATGTCTCCTAAAATCTTCTGCCACCTTGAGGATCTCCTCTCCCATAAAGCTCCAACACTTCTGGTAAAATTCAGAAGGGATTCCATCCAGCCCAGGGACTTTGTCAATTGGATTGTCGAAAACAACCTTTCTGATCTCCTGAAGTGAAAAAGGTCTCATCAAGGAATTTTTATCTGACTCTATAACCAACTTCGGGATGACTTCTAATATATCATTTTTCGCTCCCCAATAGCTTTCCCGAGATTCTCCAAGCAACTTTTTGAAATGTGCAACTATAATGCCTTCAATAACCTTCAAATCTTCCTGCCATATGCCACTAGGGTCTTGAATGCGATGTATACCATTCACGGCTCTCTTTGTCTTAACTGAAGCATGAAATAATTTAGTATTAGAGTCACCTACATTAATCCAATGGTCTCTCGACCTTTCCTTCCAATAAATTTCTTCTCTGAGGAGAATCTCCACCAGTTCACTTTTGAGAGACTTTTCTAATATATAATCCTCATTTGACATACCTGAAGATATGATATGTGTATTGAGTGCTTCAATTTTAGATTCTACTCTGTTTCTTTCCTCAGAAACATTTTTGAAGGATTGTGTGTTCCAGACTTTGATTTTATCCTTCAAAAGTTTAATTCTCTTCATGAAATAGAAACTAGGAGTACCAAAAAAATAATCACTATCTAGCCACCACCTTTGCAACTGTGGGAGAAACTCCTTATCTCTCCACCACATCCCTTGAAATCTGAAACTACCTTTTCTACCTTGGCAAACTTCTTTGATACATAGTTGAACAGGATAATGATTAGAAAGAGACATTGGGAGAATACTAGTTTCAATACCAATTGAGGAGTCTATCCAAAATGAACCAACTAGAAATCTGTCTAGTCTTTTAGATATCCTATTAAATTTCTCTCGCTGATTTGTCCATGTGAACATACCATTTGAGGGAACCACATCTGTCAAGTGATTATTATACACAAAGTCTCAAAAATTCTCCATGATCTGATTAGACATGCGCAACCCCCCAGATTTCTCTTCTGGATCCATAAGAGCATTGAAATCTCCTCCTATTATCACTCTATCACCTTTAATGTTATCCAACTTGGCCAAGACTTCCATCCAAACTTTAAATTTATCTGCTATTTTGATAGGACCGTAAATATTAAAAATATGGAAAATTTTGTTTTTTGGTATGCTCGTTACAGTTCCATACATCCAATTAGAACTCAAGATAATGTTTGACATCTTTATGGTTTTAGGGTCCCACATTATTCCAAGTCCCCCAGAAGAACCACATGCTTCCTGAAAACATCCTTCCCATTTATTACAAAAGTGCAAAAAGCTAAGAGCTTTGTCCAAATTTAATTTAGTCTCTTGAATAAGAATGATATCATTCTCAACTTTTTGAAGCACCCATTTTACCAGGTGCCTCTTGTCAGGGGCCAAGAGACCCCTGACATTCCATGTAGTTATTTTCATCTCTTACCAAGGGAGGCTCCTACTCCCTTGACTTTCCTCAAAAATTTGAAAACATTTATAATACATTTTTCAGAAGCTCTGTCTTCTCTCTTCTGTTTGTTTGTCCTCCTACCCCTGCCACCTTTGGATTTGCCCATAATATTGTTAACCGATTGGCTGATACTCCTAGGATCCACATTGTCCAATTCATCAAAATCCAAGTTTTCCTCTTAATTTTGATCATACTCAATCTCCGTGTCAGAGCAAATTTGTTGTTTAAGAGGTACTTCTATCAGCACTTCCTTCTCCTTTGAGGATTTCAAAATACCTGTTTCCGAACAACCTCCCAAATCTCCAGAACCCTTAGAATTTTCATAGTTAACAAGCTTCTGAACAGACCCTATTTCTGTAGAAATGGTTTTTGTAACCATTTTTTGAACATCTTTCTTGACCCAGACATTTTTTGTTTTAAATATATGTTCTCTAACTCTCGGATCAAATCCTCTGATATCAGGGTGCCGACCGTAAGTTTTTACTTCTTCCACTTCTACATGTTGTTTCCAAAAGCTGTCTCCCACTTTAAGACAAATAACGCTTGGAATCTTTTTGACTGTCGCTATCTGCATTCTCGCATATAGATATGATTCATTATCTATCATCTCTTCGTCTATTTCAATCAGAGTGCCCAGAGACCGCCAGATGAATTCTAGGCTCAAGTCTCCCCAATATTCAATAGGAAGATTATATAGTCTGATCCATACCAGATGTTCATAAACACCCAGAATAGACGGATCAAAATTTGGCTGCCATTCTTGAAGGTAAAGAGGATTCGAATCAAAAAACCAATTTTGTTTGTTCAGAATACCATTCCTGTCTTCTTCGTTATTAAAAACAACCACAAAGAAACCTTTGGGAATGAATTTTATTATCATTTCACTGCTCCAATTTGCCTTAACCCAATCCTTGATACACGTTATAGGATATCTCGCTCCAACAAACCGCCCGGTAATTGCCAATTTACTCCAAAGGTCAGCATCCAAATTGATATCTTCTGGCAAAACAATCTCCAACATTTCTGCATCTTCATGAACAACCTACGATATTTTATCTACAATTCTCTGGTTATGTACCCTCCTCCTCCACTCCATTTTTATTATTGCCAAAATCTTATCTAAAAGAATTATTAATCTCTTGAACAACTTCATATCTATAACTCAGACAGATTTTATAAAAGGGAGATACATATTGGAAAATTTGATTACTAACTGGGAAGTGCTACACTGGGCCAAGGTTGATGGCCAAAATGTTGCAATGATTCTTTTAGATTTTGAAAAAACATATGACAGAGTGGAATGGCCATTCCTCATTGGGATAATTCATGCTTTTGGCTTTCCTCCTTATTTTCGCAATTGGATTTCCATTGTGTTTAAGGATTGCAGTTTTTTTCATTTGGCTTCTAGTGCTAAAATTGCTCCACACAAATCTATAGTTCTGGGTTGGTCAGAAAATGCCCCACAATGGGTATCTTCTAGAGGATGGATGTGGGTTGTTCCTAACTATTGTCAAATATCTAGGAATTCCATTTACAGTTGAACTGTCTCCCAAGTACATGTGGTTATGGATTTATTCTAAAATAGAATAGAAACATATGAAATGGCAAACACACTTACTCTCTTTGGCAGGGAGAGTCCAAGTTGTTCAAAAAGTTCTAGCATCACATTCTATTTACTATTCATCGTCACGGTTATTTTCCAATTACCAAGTTAATAAAATTGATAAGATCATGAGACACTTCTTGTGGTCTAATGGTATGGGGAATACAAGAAGGCACTGTGTGATTTGGGATTGGTGATGTAGACCAAGAAATAAGGGTGGATTAGGCCTTAGAGATTTGTGAAATCATGGCATTTTTTTGGCATCCAAATGGATCTTTAAAGCATTAAAGGGGAATGATCTATATTCAAATGGGTAAAGCATTGTTGGGGCCTTGATTGGCCAGACTCTAAATGACTCTTTGTTTTTTACTTTTTTTGGCGCCAACCTATTAAACCAAAGAAGTCTTATTCATGTTGGCTTTTACTCTTAAAGAATCTAGTTGTGGGTTCCATGTTATCCTTAGTGGACATTGTGTCTCTCACCTGTGTTGTATGTAATCTTCCTAAAACTTTTGAACACCTCTTTTTTTAATGCAAATTTGTTTGCAAAGCCTGGTCCATTTTCCTTGGTTCCCCTATTGTTTGGGATGGTCGTCCTAGTTTATCCTCCAGTGAGGTCCTTTCTAGTTTTGTTGATATATTTGATTTTAAAATTAACCAATTTTGGTTTGTTTTGTCTATTGTGGTTCTTTTGTTTCCTTGGAAGCAGAGGAATGAAGATGTGTTTCAAAACAAAAGGAGAGGGCTTACTGAGCTTAACATAAAACTCATACACTATTTTATTATGTCACAGATTTCTGCAGTATTGGAGATTCCAAAAATCATATGTATGATCCTTGTTCAGGAAGGTTCACTATTTGATTTACAAGACTGATATTCACTCCACCCATTATTTCAACACTTACAGGGAGATGTTTGACCGAAAAGAACTTGACATTTTGAATCAGTTTATATAGGATAAAAATATGAATGTTGCACAGGAAAATGCAAAGATTAAAGAAACAAAAACACCAGATGCTCTGAGCTGGGAGGCTATTGTTAACATCCCTCTTGCGGTTGAACCTCCAATTGCCATTTTTAATTTTGATTAGATTGAATGCAGTAATAAAATTATCGGGTCATGGAGAACTTGATGACCATAAGCTGCTCCTAATTGCTCTTTTTGGTTCACTTTGATCTATTATGTCTGTGATATATAAAGTTATGTAAAGTATTAACCGGTTGATGACACAACCCTTTTTTTGCTTGGTCATGCTACTGATGTAGTCATAGCTGATAGAAGTATGAGGACATGTTACAGATAGGAACTTATGCCTTAGTAGTTTGTTATGTTGATTTTAGATTTCTGATATAGATCAGTTTGGATGATGTATCTATCTTTTTAAACTATCTTAATGTATATAAAAAAGACTATGTGAGGAGTTATAGTGCTCACTAAGGCTGTTTGTGTGAATTTTTTATGTTAAAGAAAAGTTGTACTATTTAATTCAATAGTTCATTTATTCATGTAGAAAATAAATTTATACATTATATAATCTCACCATTTGAACAAAAAGAAAAACGTGGTGTTTTATCTACTTTTGATGGTTGTGCATTTTGGCTACCTAAGAAATATCTTGCTCCATAAAGAAAGAAACCTATGAAGAAGACAATGTTAAGCGGGAGGCAAGTGATATTATTGACTAGATCCTCTTATACAATGGGCTCTTTTATGTATTTTCTTGTTTGTAATGTGCTTCCCCTATGATGTGTTTCTTGTAACTCTTATCACATTATTATCCTCTCATTGTTGCACATGTTTGTGCACATACTTCATTGTAAAATGGAGGATGATCCACCTTTGGTGGACATGTGATTCCAACTTGTGTGGTTGATAGGTTTTCATTTGCATATCTCCTAGTTATCATGCATTGCCTATATATTCAGGCACATCTACTTTGTATTACTCAATTAGATATCAATTGGGAATCCATTATCTTTTGATCATTATTGAGTTATTCATTTGATCATCATTTTGTCTCTCTTGTTTGTGTTATCTATTGAGTTTATAGATCTTTGCATTGCCTTAGGAAATTTCTTACAGGACATGTTACAAATAGGAACTTATGCCTTACTAGTTTGTTATGTTGATTTCATAACTCTGATATATATCAATTTGGACAATGTATCTATCTTTTTAAACCATCTTAGTATAAAAAAAGACTACGTGAAGAGTTATAGTGCTCAATAAGGTTGTTTGTGTAAATAATTTATGTTAAACAAAAGTTGTAATATTCACTTCAATAGTTCATTTATTCATGTAGCAAATAGATTTATACATTATATAATCTCACCATTTGAACAAAAAGAAAAGCATGGTGCTTTATCTACTTTTGATGGTTGTGCATTTTGAATACCTAAGAAAGTTCTTGCTTCATAAAGAAATCAACCTATGAAGAAGACAATGTTAGGTGGGAGGCAAATGATATGCTTGAGTAGCTCCTCTTGTACATGAGAATATTTTATGTATTTTCTTGTTTGTAATGTGCTTCCCCTATGATGTGTTGCTTATATATTTTGTGTAGATGTATTATCTCCCGTGGTTGCATTTTGGTCCATGTTATTTTGATCTGAGATAGATTTTGTTTTAATTATATGACTATTCATATGATGTGATTAGACATTGCTCTGTGTGATTCATTTGGTTATAATAAATTATTTTGGTTACCAATATCATGCTTAATTCAGCTATTAGATTATATTGTTTTTTACCATTTTCATCATATCTGCATGATGATATGGTTTGATGTTATATGATGCTTTATGGTGATATCTGGTGTAGTTTGCATTCGAGAACATTGGATTAATATATTATGATGATTATATTCGATTCCTTGTTATATTATCCCTTATATGTTGTTGGATATTCCAACTGTCCACTTTCACTGATATATGCTCATATTGGTGTAAATGATTATTTTAATGCTTTACATTTAAATGAAATGTTTATTTAAATGATATGTACATTTAGGATTATAATATGGAATGGCCAATTTTGTGACATTCTAATACATAAGAATGATAGCATCACTAGAGCATCAGTGTTCCATTAGACATGTTTTATTATTTAAATTATACTTTGGCTATTTATACCATTAGTAACTACACTTGATGTTTGTGTGTTTAAGTGAACATGTATCGAACATCATTCCACCTAAATTGTAGGCTTGAGTGTATCTTTTATCCCCGACAATGGCACATGAGATAGTTTCACTGACCATTCATGATTTATCCAATATTGTCACTATATGGACGATGTATCCATGATTATTATATTATAGCTCCAATATGTGTTGCTAAATCTAGACTTCATATGCATATATACCAGTATACATGTATGTGCATTTAGAGTTCTCACAGTTGTCACTGTCAAGTTAAAATATATGTTAATTTAATTGTTTGGAGATTTGATTTTATTTACCAGCTAATTAGTTGTAGTTGAATTCCATTTTTTGGGTATTTATTTATTTTAAACTCAGGAAGCCTTTAATCACCCTTGTTTATTTAAGTGATCTAATTTTTAAAATATTTTTGGCCTTTTGGCAAAAGTGACTTTATATTTGAGGAAACAAGTCATTTTCATCACTTTTGTAGTTGGTAAATTTGGATTTTGCTCCAAATTGCTTTGGATAAAATCACTAAATTGCTCATTGTGTTTGATCTGCTCGTCAGATTCATGTGGGCGGAAGCTCATTGGATTTATGCCATCGTTGCTATTCTTTCTGTGGAGTTGTTCACATTTTCATGGTGTTGTTTATTTTCCTCTTGTGTTTTTTGTGTTTTGTCACTTGGTGTGAGGTAGGGCATCTCATATATTTTTCTTTGCTTCATCTTTTCATGTGAAGTAAAGTTCTTTAGTTTCACGAGTCGAGAAATAGGTTTCCCCCATAATTTTGTAGCATGTCATTGCTCAATTGGGTATACGCATTTATTTTAAGTTTTAGAATTTGGAAATTATGGTTTTCATGGTGTTATGATGCCCTTTTTTTTTGTGTGCCCAAAACGAGAATTTTATTGGATAATTTAGTTGTTGGGTGTATTTGAGAAAATGAGTTTTAATTTTGTAGCTTAGTTTTGAGTTTCATTTTTGGGCAATTTAGAGTTCACCTTGATTTGTGTGCCTTCCAATTTTTCTTGTCACCATGCTTGGTGTAATTGGTTTGTTGGACCTAGTAGTACTCCATGTTTTTAGTAGGATTAGACTATTAGAATGGATTGAGGACATTCTAGATAAAAACCATCGTGATCTGAACTTGCAAGTTTGATGCTAAAACATTGATTTCTTACCTAGCCAACTTTTGCTCAAATTTGGGATTTTAGTGTATTTTTTGGTTTGTAAGTGTTCCTCATGTCCTAGGGAGATGTTTGATGGATTATATTAGAATATGAGCTCTTGACATAATGGCCAATTGAGTAGTTTGGAAATTGTGTCTTTTTTTCCATTTACTTGGTTTCTTGTCTTGAGTGTTGGGAGTGATTTGCCTCCAGTTATTGCCTTGCTTGATTTTTTATGCTTATGTTATCCACATCCTTGGTGTAGACCAAGTAGATGATGCATCTTGTGCTTTTTTCTTTGATGTAGACCCAGTGGAAAAAATCCCAATTTCACGTCCTTAGTGTAGACTGAGTGGACGAAGTGTTTTGTTTATGTCATCGATGAAGACTAAGTGAAAATGATCATTGTATTGGTCTCTGTATTGGATGTTGAGCCATTAGACTAGGTGCGTTGAGTAGGCATGGGGAGTAGCTCCTTAGGTGGTCCCCGTCCTGGAAGTGGCTGCATAGGTTGTGTCAAGAAGTTTGTCAAAAAATGAAAACATAATCAAATGATTTGGGTATAAACATTAAGCAAGATAAATTGGTAATTTTACCCAAAATGTTAGAGATTGACCCATGTAGGTGGTAGATGGTAATTGCACCCTAGCTATTTGAGATTGACGTGTGCAAATGGTAGATGGTACTTGTGCCCCAAATTTGAGTATTTCTCCATGCAGGTGGGTATACTCCCTATGGTTAGTACTCTCTCATCTAGGTCCAGTAGTAGTGAGTAGCACCCCTAGTCTATTATGATTGTGTTGTATTGGATCTCTATATCATCCTCTAAGTTTATGTATTGATTAGTGTGTGTATTAACCATCTTTTGGTGTACTTGTGTACCTTGTGTTTGTGGTCGAATGATTATCTATATGACATGGTGGAGTGGGCCTGAGGGTTCCACATGGTAGAGTGGTGTTACACGTCATTGCTGAGGACCAATGCATAGGTGGGGGACTTCTTTTAATGATGCAGTTATGAGCATGATGTTCTCTTTCTATCGCTCTTTACTCTTTTAGTACTTTCTTATGCTAGATAGTTGTTATTATATTTAATTTTTGATATTGAGTGTTTACTACCCTGATTGTTGGTAACCAGTACTCCCTGGTGTGGAGAAAGCCTTGTATTTTAGTCGTACATTGGTGTCAGAAATCCTACCTTGTTATTAGACTGATAGAACCTTGTTCGGGAGGGTTCCTAGTTCATTTTGGTATTTTGTAGAGAAACCTAATGCATCTATTTATTTTTTTAGCACATATGTCCATTATTTTTGCGATATCCCTAGTCTTTAACATATATTCATGATTTTTAATGCATATATAGAACAAAGTAGTGCATTTGCACTCTGTTTTAGTGCATTTATTTTACTAGATTTGTGCATCTGTGATAGTACGGTGTTCCACTAGGTGTGTGCAAAAATGAATTTTAGATTTAGATTCCTTATGTTTTTGGGATGGTTTTTAAGTATTTACATCTCATTATTTGTTTCTGTATAACGATGTTAAGTTCACTTTTTGATTTGGTCTTAAACTAAAACTTGTGATCTTGTATCCTCGATTAGTGACCATTGACGATGGTCTAGGCTTACCCTGTGGGGTTTGTGGACATGGTCTAGAATCTCATGTGGTGGCTTGAACGTGTTTTCCTATTCTTGCTAAGTGATTGAGGTTGTCTTGGAACCCTTGGAAGTAGGTTTGAGTCTTTCGCTTGTGCATGATCATGATTTTACTTCTTATGGTTGCCTCTTTGGTTATGCTTCATGGTTATATTATACTTATGTAATTTTTTTCTATCTTCCTTTCAATTTTTTATTATTTTGTGCTTATTTTAACTCTATGTTCTGAGGGTTCCTTGGTTGGGTATTACATCTAGTATCAAATCCCATGTTCACATGTTGGGGTCTATGGTGTATATTTACCCATTGTGTTTGATGTGAGTGGTGTGTGGTTTTTATACTCATCCATTTTCATCATTCCTTTCTTATTGCCTTAGTATGGCTTGTTAGACATGTTATATGCAATTTTGATCCATATCTTTTATTTCTATGATAAATGCCTCCTAGGGGTGGAGGTGGCCGATAGAATGCATATCAAGATGACCCGAGGAGGAACTTTGTGAGGAGGAACATCATGAGAAAGAGAATCAGGAGGAAGAGAAACATGAGGATCACTAGGAAGATGATAGAGAGGGTTATGGCGGTAATGATGGGAATCCCCAGTTAGTTTAGTTGTTATAGGAACTTATTACTCAGTTGGGACCTCATCGGGAGGAATCTCACCATGGGGAAGCTCAATTATTTGATCGTGGAGAGCGAGAGGAGAGATCATGAGAATTATTGTACCATTCTTGGCTTAAGAGTAGAGCATATGAGAGATAGGGAAATTGCAGGTGATGATTCTATTTGTGCAAGGCACATGAGAGATCTTTTGAGGTCTCATCCACCTATGTTTGATGGTTCTTGCAGTGGTACCGAGGCCAAACTTGGTTATTGGATCTTGGACATTGCTTCACTATGCACCCTTATGAAAGAAACACTAGAGATCAGTGTGCCATTATGCACCTTAGGATTTTTGCATCTACTTGGTGGTGCATAAAGGAGCAAAATATCTAATTGGATATCACGATTGTTTCATGGGAGATTTTTGAGGAGCGATTTTATGAGCATTTCCTTTTTTATTAGTACTGAGAGGCATGCACTAATAAGTTTCATGATATCTGATAGGGGACTATGACAGTGGATCAATACGAGAATAGGCTCTTTGAGTTGAGTTAATATTCTAGTTACCTTCATGATGAGCCTATGCTAGTACAACACTTTGTCTGAGGCCTTAATGGATGTATTGTTGGAGATGTTCATATGCATCAGCCTAGGAAACTTTCCCTTTCTGCCAAGAAGGCACAATTGGCTGAGGGAAATATAGATAGGGTTTTTGTCAGTAGGAAAGGAACACAAATTTATAGTGCTTAGCCTTCTAGACCTAGTGCACAGAGTACTTGAAAGAATTGATCAAACTCAATTCTACACAACCCAAGAAGAACCTGTTAGCCAATAACCTATTACAAGAGAAGAAAAAATGGAGACAGAAGGAAAGTGCTCTCAAAATGTGAAAAATACATAAGCGATTAACGAAAAAGTATAAGGCTCAATCTTATAAAAGGTGAGAAAGAAACCCTAAAAGGAAAGACTAGGTTGCACATTATTAATTAATAATGTACCTAAGTGAAGCTTAAGTAACTAGAGTAATATAAACTTATATAATTAAATCGATATGATTTAATTAATAAGTATAAAGTAATAATACTCTAA
>MU224878.1:645626-663205 GCA_018584345.1 Thuja plicata | reverse complement strand
TACACTCATCATCTGACTTCGTCTTTCCAGCAACCTGTAGAATAGATCGAAGAGACTTGAACTTCATCAAGAAGTCCTCAATGCTGGTGAATGAGTCAGGTGCCAAGGAGGTGAACTCTGCATCTATTTGGAGAATCCTGAACTGATCCATGATGCCAAACAAGGTGGAAAACTTGTCCCACATATCCTTGGGTGTGGTTATACCATCCAGGTGGAACAACAACCCATCTGAAATATTCAAGGCAATAAGGCCCATTGCCTCATCCATCCTATTCCTGTGCATAAGAGCCTCATAAGGCCTCTGAAGAACTGTCTGAACTATATCCAGGCATGACCATAAACCTCATGACATGAGGAGTCTGGTCATTCGTGGCTTCCACACATGGTAATTGTGTTGAGTGAGAAGCTCAACAGATGCTGTGTCTGCCATAGTGCCCTTAACTTTGAGGCTCAAAACTGGCATCAAAATGGAAGAATCAAGAAATGAAATCTACACCAATGCGACGGGCTTGGAAACACCTTTCCGGCAATATTTCATTTTTTAAAAACGGACATCGTATGCCCAAGATATGACCAAAAAGGCACAGGTACCCCCAAACAAGAGCTCACTGGAAAAACACAGACCCTGTCTTAAATTTGACGTCCAAATGACCGTCACGGACCACGAGCAAAAATTTGACGGCCGTCGGAAGGTACGTCGAAATTTTTTTTCCAACTGCTGGAAAAATAGGTTTTCGCCAGGAAATTTAAAAACTGCCAGAAATTTTTTTTCGGCCGCTGATGTCACTAATGACGTCAGCCTTGCGCAAGCGGAGGCGGGCCGGAGGGGCGGCGGTGGCCGGTGGGTGGCTCCGCTGTGGAGCACCACCGGTGGTGCTGCGGCGGCCGGTGGGCGGCGCGCCGGCGGGTGGGCCGAGCGCGGGCCGGGCAGAGGCGGTGGCGGGGTGGCACGCCCCGATTTGCCAAAAAAACTCACTTTTTAAAAAAAAATTTGCATTTTTTGTCTCGAAAACTGTGTCGTACGGCCCTAGAAGGCTGAATTTTTTTTTGCCTGATGCTCTGATGTCCAAATCGGACATATTTTAAATGAATCCTGGGGTTTTTGGGCCTTCCGGACTCAACCGTGAGGTCGGTTTAGGTCCAAAATGCTCCAAAAAATAGAGACCCCCCAGAACTAATAAAAAGAACTCTGAAAAATAGAAACCCTTCAAGCTCCAAAAAATCTTCAAATCAGGAACAAGCAGCCACAGATCTGAGCTCTGATACCATGAAAGAATTGATCAAACTCAATTCTACACAACCCAAGAAGAACCTGTTAGCCAATAACCTGTTACAAGAGAAGAAAAAATAGAAACAGAAGGAAAGTGCTCTCAAACTGTGAAAAATGCATAAGCGATTAATGAAAAAGTACAAGGCTCAACCTTATAAAAGGTGAGAAAGAAACCCTAAAAGAAAAGACTAGGTTGCACATTATTAATTAATAATTAATTAATAATGTACCTAAGTGAAGCTTAAGTAACTAGAGTAATAGAAACTTATATAATTAAATCGATATGATTTAATTAATAAGTATAAAGTAATAATACTCTAACAGTACTTAGGTAACACCCAGGTTCTTCAAGGGCATATTCAACACCTCCTAGGGCTAGTCGCCAACAACAACATAGATAAAGAATTTTTTTAGTGTTCATCCGAGAGGTAGGGCTCTAGTAGACACTAGTGAAGACATCATGGGCATTCAAATCCTAGAGATAGGTCTCATAATTCAAAATCGAGGAGTGCACCATAAAGTGGTTAGTAGAGCTCTAGTGGGGGTAGTTTCTTTCAGTCAAGTGCACCTTTTGTAGGTCATGGTTTTGGAAAGGGGGGTCATTTCCCTTGTGTCCAAAAAGGACATATTGTTGTGCATTTTCCTTAGAGGTCAGAATTAGGATCAAGTTAGAGGCAGAAAGGTGTGTTACATGGTATATCTACCTTTATATTATTTGATTCTGGTGCTTCTATTCCTTTAGTTCCCCTTCCTTGTGAAGAAATGTGGGCTAGTGGCAGCACGCCAAGTTGATAGTTGGTAGGTTGAGTTAGCCACAGGTTCTAGAGTGGTAGTGGAATTCCTTGTTAATGGTTGTTTGTTGGATTTGGGCACCTTCACCACCACCATAGATCTTCATATCCCACTCTTGGGTTCGTATGGAATTATTTTAGGTATGGATTGGTTAGCTTCCCACCATATGTGTATATATTATCAGTGCAAGTTGGTACAGTGTGTGGATGATATAGGTGGGCATGTTGAGCTTGTAGGATTCCATAGACCTATGTCACTTTTCATGATCTCAGCCACACAACTGAAGCGGAGTACACACCAGGGATGCCATTTCTTTACAGTCTCTATTAGTTCCCTTAACGGGGTTGAGAATCAAGAGGTGTCTCTTAATGATCACCCACTACTTCATGAGTTTTCAAATGTTTTCTCAAGTGAGATTATAGGTATGTCACCTCCACGTGACATATATTTTTGTATTGATCTCATTCCCAGAACTGAGCCTATTTCTCCAGCACCTTACCCTATGACCACTCAGGACTTGAGTGAGCTCTGATTGCAGTTAGAGGAGTTGTTGGCCAAGGGCCATATTCATCTCAATGTTTCCCCTTGGCGAGCACTAGTCATCTTTGTGAAGAATAAGGATGGATCCTTCAGTTTTTGTATTGATTATCGACAGTAATGACCATAAAGAATTGATATTCCTTTCCAAGAATTAGAGGTTTGTTTGATCAGATGAAGGGAGTGAGAGTGTTCTCGATGATAGATCTTAATTCAGGATACCATCAACATCATATCCATGAGGCTTACAATTATACAAATTTTCACACTCGATATGGGCACTATGATTTTATGGTTGTACCCTTTGGGTTGACCAATGCCCCATAGATGTTCATGAGTTTGATGAACGATGTATTTTATACCTATCTTAACTATTTTTTCCTTGTGTTTCTGGATAAAATTTTAGTGTATTTGAGGACTATAGAGGATCATGAGGGCCATTTGCATCAAGTTTTGTAGTGACTTCATGACCATCAGTTGTTTAGAAACCTTGCCAAATGTGGGATCTTCTAGAATGAGGTGAAATATTTGGGCATTATCTTCTCTAGAGAGGGTATTTTTGTGAATCCTTCAAAGATATAGGCTATTATAGATTGGCCAATGCCAAACAATATTCCTAAAGTTCATAACTTCATGGGTTTGGTGGGTTACTACTGCTAATTTGTGAAGGAATTTTCTCAGTTGGCTCATCCTATCACTTATGATCAGAGGAAAGGGGAAATTTTGTTTGGTCCATGTAGTGTGAGTCATCTTTTCAGGCTCTTAAGGAGTGTTCAACCAATGCACCTATCTTGGTAGTGCCAGATCCTGTCGGTGAGCTCATAGTGTGCATTGATGCACCGTTGGAGGGTGTGAGGGAAGTTCTTATGTAGGAGGGATGAGTAATAACATATGAGTTCTGGAAGCTAAAGGATTTTGAGCTAAACCACCCCAGCCATGATTTAGAGTTAGCAATGGTTGTACACATGCTAGTGCAGTAGAGACATTTCATTTTGGGTTACAAGTTTGAGTTGTATAGTAATCATTGTAGCTTGCAGTATATCTTTTCTCAGTCGAACCTAAATGCATGACAACATTGTTGGGTGGAGTTTCTTTGTGAGTACAATTTTGATGTTCATTACATTAAGGGGAAGGAGAACATTGTTGCAGATTCCTTTAGTAGGAGAAGGCATACAATCTCTATTTTTTTCTCTTGGTGTAGATTTGCATACCTGGTGACACTTGGTATCAGGAAATTAGAGCAGAGATTGAGTCTAGATACACCCTTATGGGTTATTTTTTAGGTTACTCTTTGGAGTAAGATAGACTTTTGTAGCACCATGGATGCATTTATGTGTCGGTGTCAAGTGATCTTTGTTCCTTAGTTTTATCTAAGGCACATCATGCGCCATGTTCAACAGATCTTGGTGTTAATAAGGTGCATGAAAATATTAGATAGATGTACTTTTGGGAATGGATGAGGCGTGATGTTTCCAATTTCATTGCTCAATGTCTTTAGTGTTAGAGAGTGAAGGTAGAGCATTAGCATCTGATAGGTCTTTTGCAACCACATTCCATTCTTGAGTGGAAGTGGGACACTATATCTATTGATTTTATTACCAGGTTACCTATGTCATCACATCATCATGATGCTATTATGGTTACTATGGAAAATTCATCCAATGTGTCTCACTTTTCACCCATGAGAGCTTCTTATACTGCTACTCCAGTAGTACATGTGTTTATGGAGGATATATCTCGGTTGTATGGGATACCTTGTAGGATCATTACAGATAGAGATTTAGTGTTTATTTCTGCACTATGGACATCTCACTAGCATGATTTGGGTGTGCAACTAAATTTTACTTCAGCGTATCATTCAAAGATCAATGGTGAAATAAAGCGAGTGAATCAGGTTCTTGGGGACATGCTTCACATGTATGTGATGGATCGACAGTTCAGGTGGGAGGAATATTTGTACATGGTTGAGTTTTCCTATAATAATGGGTATCATAGTTCTCTTGGCATGTCTCCTTTTCAGGCCATGTTGTGGGATGGAAGGAACACTAAGAGGAGGGTGAATCAACATTCTACAAATCTTAACTTTATTAATCTAATTTCCAATCCACTTAATGCATATAACAAAAAGTAAAGTACAAGAACATAAAACAAAGAACTACAACACCATAACACATGGATTTTTATCATGGAAGCCCTTTTAGGGGAAAATCCAAGATATAGATGGAACCCACATAGAAAATACTCTGTAGAAATATCTTCTTACAATAATTTTAGGATGCACTTGCATTCAGGTACACTACTTAGAGCTCACTTCTCAATTAAAATTAGGGCTACAACCTGTTATACACCAAATTTGCACCCTATTAAAATTGTAAGTCTAATGATTTGGTATAACATGGGAATCACTTCTAGGTTGTGGGACCTTTGCTAACTGAAGTGAAACCTCTGGATTCTAGGCTGATTTCTCTTGGATAATCACCTATTTTTCTCTTTAAACTTGAAAAGTAAACTTGGGAGGAAAAGGGATAGAAGGAGAACTGAAAAAAACTTAACCTATAAGGTGATACATCGAAAGTGGCATGAATCATAACACAATGAATAAGCACTAGCATGAAATCTCTGAGTCAGGACAAGCATAAATTCCTAAATAGACTTGCAAAAAGTGTTTCATAGAGAGGTCTGAGATGAAAAGAGACTATTTAGGGAAAGAAAATATTTCATAAAGATTAGCTTTTTCAAGGAATAGACACGGACTATAACCTGCAAACAAACATCCACTCCAGCAAATAGACACAAAAATGAGACAAAATAATAGAGAATGAACAAAATTCACAAGATAATCTATATCAATCATCCACAATAGTGCACAGAGATGCATAAAGCAAGAGGGCTCAAGATCCTGGGGGGTCGGGGACTGACACAAGGTAGTTCATGGACATGATGTCCCAATCCTAGCTAGGATATTAGAATAAATTGGCTAGAAATAGACTGAGTGACACGGGGTAACTGAATACAGGCATAGGATCCTCTATTGAGCTTGAGGGAGTGTTGACCCAAAACCATGGAGCTGAGAAGGTGTCTCACTGTGGGAGAGTGAGGATAGGTTACTCTATGTAGTCTTGACCATGTACATGAGTGGGCGAGATTACAAGTGCATAATGCTCTCATGATTACGCTCATAGAGTGCTGGCACAACAAAACGTCAATTTTCCATCTACCTATTGGAGAGGATACCATCACACTACTGGACGTGTGGAGGATCTACCATGTTTCGATTAGAGGACTAATCCCAGAGTACATGCTAGAGGGATTAGATCCCTACATGGAGATGTGCTTTTGACAAAGATTTTCCTCTCTACCACAGGCACGATAGTGGCTACCATGGAAGGAGGTGATGTAGGAGGAGCTACCATGAGTATACCTCTACATGGAAGGTTTGATTTTAGGGACGATGTATCCAAACTTGTCAGGACACAGATTCTCTCTCGGGTGGGTGAGGGTTCTGAATTTCATGCTAGAGGAAGAGGGCATGGTTTACTAATGGGGGTACAACATATTATATCAGCTATATTATGACCTTCATATGTGTTCTTATAGAGGCCAAAGGAAGTTGGGAGAAGGGGTCACAATGTTACTATTGTGGTCATGGAAGCACATTGTTGTCACACGGTCGATCCAGAAATAGGAGCGGCGAGAGCTATATGACCCCTATGCATGTAGGTATCAGCCACCGATCAGATATGGCACAACTAGGGGACTGGGGTATTAGAAGAGAGTGCTAGATGACCTCTAGGGTTTTTATTGGATGCCATACAAGGGATGTAATCCCTTCAGATAATGGGATGAGAAAAATTAGTAGGAGGATGAGAGATTAGAAATATATTACCTCGGGTTTATGCAGACACACTGTTAGCTTAAAGGTAGATAAGTATATAACATAGCCAGATATATGCCATCGTGGGTTATGTCCCAGTTTGGAAGCATACACGATTTTGTTCCTAATGGATCCCTACACCCACTAGTGACATGAGAGGTGGGACCTAGGGAATAGGAGTAGATTTAAGAGGAGCTTGGGCGTAATGGAGATGTATACAAACAATTTCATGGAGGTTGGGACAAGATGTAGTGGCGGGTGTAGGGATGACACCAATGTATACCTAGTGGTGGGTCACGCACATACCAGTGGTGGGTTGTGCACAAAGAAATGTGCCTGACAAATCTTGGATAAGTATAGGCACATGAACATGTTACATTGGATCAGGATGGTGAGGGAGGGGATGAGGATGACAAAGGGGATGAAGATGATGGAGGAGATGGAGGACCAAGGCCCATTAGAGGTCATAGTAGGTTAAAGGGTACAACCTAGAGTACCCATGGTTAGGAGGAGGGGGAGAGTATAGGTACCCACATGAGGTTCCCCACCATAGGTACCAATAGTATCAATGGAGGTACATGACCCTGCACAGGGATAGGATCAGGGATAGGCCCTGCCAATGCCACCACCACCAGGGACCACCATAGGGATACATCCCATAGGCCACATATGAAAAATTATTGTCATAGCGAGTTAGCCTACAGACCGAGGTGACAAGGGTTTAGGGGGAGATGAAGACATAGAGGGCATAGGCAGATAGTGCTTGAAATGCGCTAAGGAATTTGTAGAGGAGGTTCAACTCTAGGGAGTTTGAGGTACTTATGGTACCTAGTGGGGAGGTGGGTGATCAGTTGTGATAGGAGGCCGATCAGATGAGGACTCTCCGAGACAACAACTACAAGATATGACTACAAAGAGGAATCAATGATAGAGATATGAAGTGACACACAGGGTAGAGTGAGAGATCTCTCAATAGATAGCCAAAACACGTGGGATGGGCCAAGTACTATTAGATTCCTTTGAAATAGACTATAGAGAGGCTTAGATAGTGAGAGAGGAAGATTACTATCGTTGGTTGTACTATGATGTTGTGTCAAAGGGAAAACAAGCGTCGACCTTCTCACAAAGGATGCAAACTCAAACATCAGGAGGGGCCTCTCAAGGATCAGTGGTCATGAGGCCATCAAGGGAAAGGGGAGGAGAGGGAATTTCATCATCCCAGCCAACCTCATGAGCACCTTCCATCTATTTTGATACACATTTTGACATTATGATATGAGACTAGATGTACATCGGCACCTAGGTGCATGTACTTTATGCATAATTGAGATGTATATTTTTTTTGTACCATTCGATGGACACTCGATGTACTTTTATTATTTTATGAAAGTGTGATGAGACATTTGGAATATGGAAATTGGACATTTATTCTTTCATGATTATATGATGATGCAGATTTAGTCCTAGGTGATGTGTGTAGATATTCATCATGGATGTATTAATGACACTATATGGTTATGAACATGATGTTACTGACGCATGTAATGCATGATGTGTGTGTTTTGTGATTTAGACTATATGATGATTCTAACGCTTTGTGATGCAGGTTAGCATGGATTATGCATATGATTTTTGGTATAGGAATAGTTATGTATATGGATAGGGTATATATATATATATATATATATATATATAATGCATGTGGATGGATGTATGCAAATGGATTAATGACTTAATAATTTTGTGGACAATGTGACATTTATGTGATATTGTTTTTATGGATATATATAATGGTTAAATGGATGTAATGAGTAATGAGGTGGATAAGTGATTAATGCAAATGGAATTGAGGCTTAATGGATTCAGTAATAATTGATGCGAGTAACTACTAGGTGGATAGATAATAATAAATGCAAAGTGAATGGTTAATAATGAAATATAACGGATAATCATAAAAAAAACCTAATGAATGCATATGGATTAATATAATGGACCTAATGCAATGGAACATAGAAAAGTAATGAACTTAATCAAATGAAAGTTATTAATGCAACTACATGTACTTAAAAGTGAACCTAATGAATATGCAACTAAGGCAATGAACCTAATGGAACTAAGTGCAAATTAATTAATGTAACTAGGTGAGATTCAAGTATAAGGTGATATGAAATCTAATGTAATTAAGATCTATAAAATGTGACCTATTTTTTTGTGTGTATCAAGATAATTGGGAGGGACATTTAGCTAGCTGCGATGGGGGTATAGTGAATAAATAGAAGCCTTTCCAAAGCCAAAAATATATAATGCAACATGATCCTAACAAATGCAACTAAATAAAATGCAAAAAGGATTTTGATATTTATATCGTGTTAATGTTGGAGAGCACATGCTAGTTTGATTTTGCAAAAATGAGGTATGAATCGCATGCTAGAAAGTGTAGATGGCATGGTTCCTTTACGAGGACTAGACCATCAGATAGACAAGATAGTTTAAGGAACATAGATGTACATCAAAAATCATGATTGAACCTATGTTTAACACTCACAAGGAGGGCTAGTACACCCAAATCATTTTAGGGACTTGGTGGAAGTGCAAGAGACCCCGCCCCCAACAAGGCATGCATAACCATAACTGTGTGGTCAACAAAGATGTACTATAGTACCCACAAAAAGATCATTCCACAAATGAAACATATTCCAACATACACCATTCAAGATACACCAAGATATTGAAGATCGAGGCAATCATGAGTAGGTTCTACATAAACACAAAGATAAAACCAACAAAAAAGGCCTCATGAAAAAGCATACATTTAGTCCAAAGTTATTTCCATGAACAAGATTGTATGAGGGGGGGTTGATAAGCTAACATCAAAACGATGCATCCCGACGTGAAAATATTAATTGATGTCAAAACTGGCATTCACTGGAAATAGTTGTGAAATGAACAAGGAACTCATAAATTCAATCTCTGAATTAATTTGATAAAACTCTTTCGGTCAAAGTTTCTAGAATAAGCTCACTATGATGGGGTGAAACTCAGTTTGATGGGATGATTATGTGTGTGATGACACATATGGGATGATGTGATATGACTGATGGGATGATGTGAACTGATGGTGGATCCTTATTATGATCATGAACAATGCCTCATCGTGAAGGGGTAAGAGAGTTGGTGGGGTGTGTGGAGGTGAAGTGCAAATGGAATGGAACTCGATAGAACTCCTGCATAGATACATGATGGGGAGGGATGCAGGAAAGTGATCTTGATAGATGGCGGATCCAAGCTCATTACACATGTAACCTGAGGAATTTTTTCACCATGGTACTTGTCCAAGGCACTTGATTACCAAGTTTTCAACATTGGGCAATTTATTTCTCTTTATTTTTTTTCTTTTTTGTATTTTTTTTTTCTTTTTTTAATTTTTTGTTGGTATTATCAAGGCACTTGTTTGCCTGTTTTCACTAGGATAATAATTTTTTCAGGACTTTTTCTAATTTTTTTATTTTGTTCAGGATCATTTTATATTATTCTTGGATATTTGTTGATTTTCTGTTGTACAGGAGCTTGCTGATGCACTACACATAGAAGTGTTTGAGGTGCGTGATATTTACAGGATCATGGATAGGATCTCCTTCTAGTGTTGCTATCTTATATGCTCCAGATATAAATTTATTTGTAACCACAAATGGTCCCAACCAATTAGGCTATAATTTTCCTTTATTTTCACGGTTCTTGAGATTCTTCATGTTATGTTGTAGGACAAGATTACCAACTTTAAACTCGTGGGGTTTGATCTTCTTGTTGAACTGTAAGTACAAGCAATTTTGATACACATGAAGATAGTTCAAGGCATTGAGGTACCTTTCATCAAGGAGTTCAATCTCTTGCAAGCGAGAAACTTAGTATTCTTCTTTGAACATCAGATTCTTCTGGGAGATCATGAGGGAAGGGATCTCAATTTCAATGGGAAGGACAACCTCAGTTCCATAAACAAGGGAAAATAGAGTAGCTCAAGTGGGAGTATGGATGTAAGTGTGGTGGGCCTATAGGGAGGGATTCAACAGGAGGTTTTAATCATTGTTAGCATCATCAACTATTTTTTTGAGGATTTTTAGGATAATTTGTTTGTAGCCTCTACTTGACCGTTACCTTTTGGGAAGTACTTTGAGGAACAATGTTGGGTAATGCCAAATTTCTTACATAGCTCTGTGACATTCTTATTTTTTAAAGGGGTCTCATTATCATTGATAATGTCCCAAGGAATTCCATAGAGACAGATAATATAGTTTAAAATGCACTTTGGCATCTTCTTTCTACTGGTGTAAGTAAGATGGATGGCCTCAACCTATTTAGTGAAGTACATCATGGATAAAATGATGTATTTGTGGCCATTGGAGGAGTTCGGAAATATCTGACCAACAAGGTCAAGTCCCTAGTGGGAGAAAGGCCAGGGTGTGATGTTGGGTTGAAGGGATTGGGATGGTACATGTATCAAATCCTCATACTTCTAACAAGGCACACATTTCTTCATGTAGTGATAGGCATCCTACTCCATGGTCAGCCAGTCGTAACATATTCGCAATAACTTCTTTGCAAGAGTGAGTCCACTGAAGTG
This sequence comes from Thuja plicata, assembly GCA_018584345.1. Taxonomy (NCBI): domain Eukaryota; kingdom Viridiplantae; phylum Streptophyta; class Pinopsida; order Cupressales; family Cupressaceae; genus Thuja; species Thuja plicata. The sequence goes on along the minus strand of MU224878.1, from coordinate 652,114 downwards.
AGCCCCATAGATTCCTTGATGAAACTCTTCTAACATTTTTTTAGCTTCTTCTGAATCAAGACACTTGATGCTTCTATCAAAGTGTTTCTAGAAGAGGGCATCGCCAAGGATTGTGTAATGTGAAGTGTGGTTAATGAAGATTTTTCTTTGGTTTGGTGTAAGGTGGAGTGGAATGGTCTTATCACAGAGTTAAGAGTACATCTCTTGGTACGAGGGAGAATCAAGACCAATAATAACACACAATTTTTTGGATTATGGCATGTCATATGCAGGGGCCATAAGATTCTCAACAATAAATTCATACCTATGAATGTTTTCTGGCATAGAGATCAACGACCCAACGGTGGTCATGGCGTCTATAAATTTTTTGTTTGTTCTAGGGATCTGCTGAAATATTATCTTTGTAAATTTTATCTCAGATCCTCAACCAATCTTTGATATGGGAGCATCTTATCATCCTTTGTCTGATATTCATCATTAGGTTTACTAATAACCAACTGAGAGTCATCGAAGACAAGCAAACTAGTGATTTTCCATTGAATTTCTAAGCGAAGCCCTGTTACCAAGGCCTCATATTATGCAATGTTTTTTGTGCATGTAAATGTCAATTTATAAGATTTAGGGATAAGATACCCTTTTGGTGTCACAAACAAGATGAATGCACCTGATCCTTTCTATGTAAAAGATCCATCGAAGTAGAGTTTCCATTATATACTAGGGGTGGCAGTCATGATGGATTCATCTAGAACATATGCTACTATAGGATGATCCCCTGGAAGAGGAGATTCATCTAGTTGATCTTCAATCACTTTCCCTTTGATATCCTTCCTATCTACATACATGATGTCAATTTTTCTCAAGATCATGAAACACTTAGTTGCACGCCCAGTAGGAGTGGCCTTAGATAATAAGTACTTTAATGTATGAACCTTTGCGATGAGTTGATTTTTATGGTTAAGCATGTAATGAAAAAGCTTATGTGTGCAGAAGACAACATATGAGAATGATCTTTAAATGACTATGTAATTTAACTCATATTCAAATAGTATTATGCTCAGATAGTAGATTGATCATTCTTTTCCATTGTCATCTAGTTATGCCAAGAGGGAACCCAGTGCAACAGTAGTGGTGGAGATGTATAGAAACAAAGGTCAACCTGGAATAGGCGGGACCATCATAGGTGGATTATCTAGGTATTTATTGAGCTTCTCAAAGGCTTTCTAACATAAGCAATCCCACAGGAACTTGATATCTTTTCTCAAGAGGTGAGAAAAATGATGAAATTTATCTACTAGTTGTGACACAAATCATCGGATGGACTGAAGTCTCCCTTACAGGCTAAAAAGTTGTCTCAATATCGTGAGAGGTGGAATCTCTAGGAAATATTTTACTTTCTTTTGGTCCACCTCAATTCCTCTATGGGATACTATAAGCCTAAAACATTTCCTGATTGTACTCCAAAGATGCATTTCTTAGGATTCAACTGAACCTTGTATTTCTTTAGCCTGTCAAAAAGTGTTGTAAGGATGGAAATGTTTGATTCTCTTGTCTTTTATTTTCATATAATTTCATTCACATAATCCTCCATGATATCATGTAGGAGGTCATGAAAGATGGTTGTCATAGTGCATTGATAGGTAGCTTCGACATTCTTGAGTCCAAAGGGCATGACTTGGTAGTAGAAAGTACCCCAAGATGTATTGAATGTAGTCTTATCTTTATATTCTATTGCGATCCTTATCTTATTGTATCCTTAAAAACTATCCATTAGTGATAACATCTCATGTCCTGCTATCAAATCCACTATGATGTCTATGTTGGTGGTGTAGGAGCACCAAATGAGCATTGGAAGATCAAGAATCCATATTGGAATGGAAATGTAATCAAGGGTCTTATGGACCTAAACATGATGTATTAAATAATTTTAAGGCACTTGGATGTAATGAATCCAAAAGGCTTATGAAATGTAATAGTTAGGGTCATTGTGTAAAAAATGTCCTAATTGACCAAGTAAGGGTCCTAGGACCAAATGCTATAATAAGTACACTAATAGGGTACCATGGGGGATATTAGGTGTTTTTTTAATTTATGTTTGATGTAATAAGGCCAAATGAAAGCCTTTTGTGTTGATGGAGTGGGTTTAAGGTTTAAAAGTTAAAATTTGTCAAATTCAAATGCGGATCCTTACAACTAGTTAGCCAAATTAGAGATTTGAATGTTTGTTATTGTAATGGGTAGTTTTAGGTGGTTTGGGAAAGGTTTTTATGGTTTATAAATTATGTTACATGCCTAGGAACTGGGAGAGAAAGTTGTAAAATGAATACACAAACAACATTGTACAGACTGAATCAAGGTTATGAATAAACAAAGGGTGTTCACTACAAATCGATTGTTTTCCTCTTGGTTTTGGTTAATGAATCATTGTAAATACATTTATTAATACCTAGTAGTGTTATTCCATGATGTTAAATTGATTAGAATTCTTCTATCAATCCATTTACAGTTCTTTATTGACTGGTATGTGGTAACGTAGGACAGTCTTGCTTTATTTTGTGAGTTTATAATTGATTGGTGGCCATCCCACTTTATGTGCTTACTATTCCTTGTGGGATGGGACTGTAACATTGTAATATATTCTCACTAACATTATTTGTGTAGGGGGAAGTAATATTTGAGAAGTGATCACCAAGGTGGATGAAGGAAGCGTGTGTGAAGAGGCATGGCAATTGTGTGCAGGTATTAGATAGAGAGTCTACCCACACGAGGGTGCCATTTTATGATGGATTATGTTTTTATATGATTAATTAATGGTGAAATGATTTGGGATCAAGTTTGGAAGCGAGTGGAGGAGTACTTTTGAGGAGGCCCTAGTTTAGGGGCTATTTGGCGAGGGTTTGTTAGAATACTTACTAGATGAGTATGGACAACCCGATAAATGCCAAAATCATTTGACTTAGATCAAAACTAAAGACTTCCCTTAGGTTTGGATTTTGGATTTCAAGTTTTAATAGTACTTTCTTTGTAAAGGTAGCCTAATTAAGCCCATTCCTAATAGGACATACTATTGAAACTAGGTATCCTTCCAAAATAATTGTACCTGGCCCTAAGATATGCTATCAACATTTCAAATGGGTGTCTAAAAGGGTGAATATTTTTATGAGTTGTTTGGAGAAGTTTAGAGTTATTGGCCAAAAACCTAAGGTGGAGGGCTAGTAGGAATGAAGCCTCCTAGGTATAGTTTTGTGCTTGAAAATTAAACCAGTCAGTTTGAGTGTGTGGAACCTTATTTCAAGGTGATATTGGAAGATTGAACCATTTATTGGTGTTGGGATGAATCATTAGAGTTTTGAACCCCCTTTGGGTAATTGTGAGAAGGAAAGGTGTGTTCTTGGCGATAAGGTGTGAAGAATTAGAGTTCCTTTGGTTGGAAGGTGGAGTTTTGGAGTCCCATTAGTCTGATTGGAAGGATTTGTGAATGTGACACAAGGCACTACATCAAAGTGGTATCAGAGCAAGGAAGTAGGCTCTTGCTGGTTGGTAGAAGTTCTGGGTGTGAGGCTACAGTCAAGATTCCTCCAAGATTTAGTGTTGTTGTTGCTAGGGAGTTGAGAGCCCTAAGAGAAAGGATGGAATCTATAGAGGCTAGGGAAAAAAGAAGAGGAAGGAATGTTGAGGAAGACTCTGATAATGAATAGTTTGGGGGTGACGAAGGAAAATAAGCCCCTCAAGAAGAGGTATAATTAAACCCAGAAGATGCAAGGATGGTAAAGCTTATTAAGGTTGTCAGAGTTGGAGATTCTAGAGCCAATTCACATATGCCTATGTATGGTAGAAAAATGGATGGAGAAGAACTCATTGATTGGTTTGGTGAATTGGACAACTACTCTGAATGTGAGGATGATTAGAAGGTGAATATTTCTAAGTCAAGGTTGAAGGGACATGATATTTTGTGGTGGGATTGTGTACAAGCTAAAAAGTGGAGGAATGGGAAGTCCAAGATTACATCTTGGTATAGAATGATGGATAAAATGAAGGGGAAGTTTCTTCCTAATGACTACAAGGTTCAGTTGTATGAAGCAAAAGGACATGGATGTTGTAGTCTACACTAAAGAGATCCATAAGTTGGATATAAGATCATCCCATGAGGAGGATGTGGAGGAAAAAATAATAAGGTACCTACGAGGAATAAGATTTAATATCCAAGATAAACTTAGTCTCTCTACACCTAGGGCTATTGAAGAGTGCTACAAGTTGTCTATAAGGCTTAGGAGAAGTTGAAAAGGAGACAAGAAAGGCAAGGAAGTGGAATAGGTGGTGAAAATAGAGGGAGAGGAAGAAAACCTAATAATGAAGGTTAAGTACAAAGTAGCAATGATAAGGGTAAAGAGGCTATTTTCGATCAAAGAGGAGGATACAAAGGTGGAGGATGATTTGGATCAAGTAGAGGATCTAGAATTTTTACAAGAAGGTGCTACAATTGTGGAGAAGCTAGACACCCTTTTTATAAGTGTGCTATGAAAGTGTACAATGCTTCAACCAATGGTTGAAGGAAGAATGAAAAGAGGGTTTTGTTGGTTCAAGAAGAGGAAGAAGATGAGAAGACTGGAAAGGCATGTCCAGAACTAGAAGGAGACTTTTTCATGTTTAGAAGGGGATCTATCACTAAAATCCTACCAACACATTACCTTCATTACTCACATGAGCTATACCAATTTGCGTTCCTCTATTTTGATGTTTTCACTAGATTCAATCCACCTGTTTATGTGTGATGACATGTAACTGGTTGAATGTTTGATAATGTTAAGTTGAAGATGATGCAAGACATTAAATCAGTTAATGGCTTATATTATCATTGATGTCAACTTAATATCATCTGTACGGTCATGTACATAATGCCAAAGACTTCAGAGAATCAATGGAACAAAGATTATGCTTTCAGTAATGCATAAAAGTCAAGTATTCACTAAGTGACAGACAACACTGAAGGAGTGCACACCATCGGTAAAGATAGAGAAAAAGGTCATAGTGATACCCGATGAGCAGAAGATAGTTTTGCCTGACGAAGCAGAATCACAGGATGCCCAACGAACTAAAAATAGTGTTTCTTGACGGATGGAGATCCCGAAGCTAATTGAAGTTACACCGACGGAACTGGCAGTTGTCACCGACGACAAACTACAGAATTGACCGACAGAACAGAGAGTTCAGAAAATGACAAAATATCTAGCTGGCAGAGCTTAAGGATAGACTTAACTGGTTGCTTTATTTTTTTTATTTGACCACAGTTAAGTAATTGATTTAAAGAAGATTTATATAGTTGGAAAGAAGATAACTACGAGATAAATCAGAAGATAAAGCTGTAAATCAATTTGGCTGGATTGTTTTTCACGCCAAGAATCAAGAATCAAGAATTAAGGAATACCATGTCTATATAAGAGACAAGAATAATTAATTTTCGTAAGCCATCAGATATACAGAAGGGGATTGAATGGAAAGAGGATGCTAAAAAGAAACCGATGAAGGGTAAACTTCATACAGTCCTGATCAATCAAGCTAAGGGAGAGCTAAAGAATTCTGCAGACACCGACAAACAGTGAAGCATAGCATCACAGAGCAGAAAGTGTGGAGCAAAAGGAATTGAATTGATATATTGATCAAAGAGGTATTGTACTTAAATAGATCTAAAAATCTATAATTCAAGTTGCATTAGAAACAGGTCATTGTGTTTCAGTTTAACCATTGAAGCATTAAGTCTCTTAACAGAGCAGGACTTAACCATCTTCTATAATTGAGGTATATCCTAACAGATTGCCAAAAAGGTTGATTCATGAAAGTAGCATTGAATTTGCATAAATCCTATTGACAGCCTAAGAAGAAGGTTGATTCAAGGATGGTAGCAAGATTTTCCTAAAGCCTATTGACAGTCTAAGAAGAAGGTTGATTCAAGGATTGTAGCAAGATAGATGTCAGATACTAAGTGACAACCTATATGTATAAAAATCCTCTAACAAGGTCACACTTAATAGTGTGTTTGTAACCTTTAACAGGGTTGGCTCCTACCAGGGCTCACTTTAGAAGAGTAAAAATTTGGGGTACCGGTCCCAGTGGTTTTTCCCTTAACAAGGTTTCCATGTTAAAATCCATGTGTTATGTGTGTATGGTTTATTACTTTATTGTTTTACATTTCACATATGCATTTATGGATTTATTGGTATACTCTGCATATTTACTGAGTATCAGTAAACAAGTTTTACTGCTTATCAGTAATCAAGGAGAATACAGACAAACAAGGTAAACTGACAGATAGTTAATTATTTCAAAGTATTTCAAGGCATGCATCTTGTAGGGACTTAATAATCTGAGGTGTATTGATTGGTGGATTAAATTTTAAAGGATAAATTTTTGAGGCCACTGATTCACCCCCCCCCCCCTCTCAGTTATTACTAACAATTGATATCAGAGCTTGTGTGCTTAGAAGGAAGGTTTCA
>MU224878.1:621553-642916 GCA_018584345.1 Thuja plicata | reverse complement strand
AAGCTGGTACAAGAACAAGAAGTAAGTCTTTAAACTCAAATTGTTTAATTTGTGAGTTTGAGCCAAAATCTGTCAATGTTGTACTAGATAATGAAGAATGGATAAGTGCTATGAATGATGAGATTGAACAAATTGAGAAGAACAAAACATGGTCACTTGTGCCAAGACCAGATGACAAGAATTTCATCGGTATAAAATGGATATTCAGGAATAAGCTGAACGAGAATGAAGAAGTCACAAGGAAAAAAGCAAGACTAGTATGCAAGGGGTATGCACAAGAGGAAGGTATAGACTATGGAGAAACTTTTGCACCCGTTGCTAGGCTAGAAGGAGTAAGAATACTACTTGCTTATGTTGCATATAAAGGATTCAAAGTATATCAAATGGATGTCAAGTCAGCATTGCTAAATGGAATACTTGAAGAAAAGGTATACATTGAGCAACCAGAAGGGTTTGTAGACCTAGACAAGAGGAACATGGTATGTAGACTTCACAAAGCCTTGTATAGATTAAAACAAGCTCCCAGAGCCTGGTATGAATGAATTCATTCCTATCTAATAAGTATTGGATTCATAAGGACTAGTGAAAACAATAATCTTTATTTGAAAGAAGATACTAATGCTAAAACTTTGATTGCTAAAATATTTGTTGATGACGTCATATTTGGAGGCAATGATGTGCTATGCAAATCATTTGCTAATGAAATGAGCAAAGAGTTTGAGATGTCTATGTTTGGAGAGATCAAGTTCTTTCTTGATCTATAGATCATTTAACAAAGTGAAGGTATTTTCATTACACAGTCCAAATACATCAAAGAGGTCCTGAAAATATTCAAGATGGAAGATTTCAAGCTTGTTGGAACAACGATAGCTACTAGATGCAAATTAACAAAGGAAGACAAGAAAACATAGGTAAATCAGACTTTGTATAGATTGATGATAGGAAAACTCATGTATGTTGTACATACTAGACCAGATATTGCACATGCAGTAGGAATTGTTGCTAGATTTTTTGCTGACCCTAGAGAATCACATATGACTGATGTGAAGAGAATCTTAAGATATCTGAAGAATACTGAGGAATTTGGCTTATGGTATAGAAGAGAAGGAAAATTTGAACTAAAAGTGTTTATCGATGCTGATTGGGATAGAAATCTTGATGACTAGAAGAGCACAACTGGAGGAGCATTCTTTATGGGTGAAAGACTTGTCACATGGATTAGCAAGAAGCAAGGATGCATCTCTCAGTCTACTACAGAAGCAGAATATGTTGTTGCTGCTGCAAACTGCTCAAATATTACATGGATCAAATAGTTGCTGGAAGGTATGCATATGAAGATCACAGAACCAATGATTATCTATTGTGATAACACCAGTGCAATAAACATTTTCAAGAATCTAGTCATGCATGCAAAGACTAAACACATTGCCATCAAGTATCATTATGTAAGAGAACAAGTTCAAGAAAAAGAGGTGATACTTGAATATGTGCAATCAAAAGAATAATTGGCTGATATCTTTACCAAGCCACTGCCCAAGAATACATTTGAGTACCTAAGAAAGAGACTAGGGGTCAAACCCATGTCTACTAGTCAGTAATGGACTGAAGGCTGCATCAGCCATATATTATCATAATATAATTCATAATTGATGCAAGCAAATGATGAACTTCAAAGCTACATCTCTATATAGAAGGGTATATATCAGACACGAGCACCAGAGCATATTGTTGTATTGATGATGGATAAGAGAAATTCAAGGAATATATTATGGATAAAAAAATTGTTTGACATTAATGTCAGATATTTGTGAAATATTTGTTTGGCATTATTGTCAAAGGGAGAGAATGTATCCATATTATCATCAAAAACTATTCATTATCAGATTACACCAAAAAGGGAGAGATCATATCCATAGGGAGAGAATTTGTATAAAAGTTGCAAACAACAAAGACATCAAAGAAGAAGAATGGTCAAAAGAGAGATATTGACACAAAAGGAGAACACAACACATCAGAAGAAGATAAATAGAAAGCTGCAAGAATCAAATCTAAGCTAACACAGAGCTTACCGGCGATCAGACATTATTATCAGTTATCAAAACAAACTGTTTGGTAATTTGATGAATCTCAACAATTGTATTTCATATTGTATTAGAAATAGTATAGTGTGATAATATAGTATGTTGTCATCAATGCCAAAGGGAGAGATTGATGACATGTAACTGATTGAATGCTTGATAATATTAAGTTGAAGATGATGCAAGACATTAAATCAGTTAATGGATTATATTGTCATTGATGTCAACTTAATATCATATGTATGGTCATGTACATAATGCCAAAGACTTCAGAGAATTAATGGAACAAAGATTTTGCTTTCAGCAATGCATAAAAGTCAAGTATTCACTAAGTGATAGACAACACCGACGGAGTGCACACCATTGGTAAAGACAGAGAAAAAGGTCACAGTGATACCCGACGAGTAGAAGATAGTGTTGCCTGACAAAGTAGAATCACAGGATGCCCAACAAACTAAAAATAGTGTTTCCTGACGGACGGAGATCCCGAAGCTAACTGGAGTTACACTAATGGAATTGGTAGTTGTCACTGATTATGAACTGCAGAATTGACCGACAGAACAGAGAGTTCAGAAAATGACAAAATATCTAGCTGGCAAAGCTTAAGGATAGACTTAATTGGTTGTTTTATTTGTTTTATTTGACCATAGTTAAGTAATTTATTTAAAGAAGATTTATACAGTTGGCAAGAAGATAACTACAAGATAAATCAGGAGTTAAAGCCGTAAATCAATTTGGCTGGATTATTTTTCACGCCAAGAATCAAGAATCAAGAATTAAGGAATACCATGTCTATATAAGAGACAAGCATAATTCATTTCTGTAAGCCATCAGATACATGGAAGGGGAAAGAATGGAAAGAGGATGCTGAAGAGAAACTAGTGAAGGATAAACATCATACAGTCCTAATCAATCAAGCTGAGGGAGAGCTAAAGAATTCTGCAGACACTGATGAATAGTGAAGCACAACATCACAAAGCAGAAAGTGTGGAGCAAAAGGAATTGAATTGATACATTGATCAGAGAGGTATTGTACTTAAATAGATCTGAAAATCTATAATTCAAGTTGCATTAGAAACAGGTCATTGTGTTTCAGTTTAACCATTGAAGCATTAAGTCTCTTAACAGAATAGGACTTAACCGTCTTCTATAATTGAGGTATATCCTAACAAATTGCCAAAAAGGTTGATTCATGAAAGTAGCATTGAATTTGCATAAAGCCTATTCATAGCCTAAGAATAATGTTGATTCAAGGATGGTAGCAAGATTTGCCTAAAGCCTATTGACACTCTAAGAAGAAGGTTGATTCAAGGATGGTAGCAAGATAGATGCCAGATAATAAGTGACAACCTATATGTATAAAAATCCTCTAACAAGGTCACGCTTAACAGTGTGTTTGTAACCTTTAACAGGGTTGGCTCCTAATAGGGCTCACTTTAGAAGAGTGAAAATTTGGGGTACCGGTCCTAGTGGTTTTTCCCTTAACAGGGTTTCCACATTAAAATCCATGTGTTATGTGTGTATGGTTTATTGCTTTATTGTTTTACATTTCACATATGCATTTCTGGATTGATTGGTATACTCTGCATATTTACTGAGTATCGGTAAATAAGTTTTACTGCTTATCGGTAATCAAGGAGAATAAGGACAGACAAGGTAAACTGACAGATTGTTAATTATTTCAAAGTATTTCAAGGTATGCATCTTGTAGGGACTTAATAATCTAAGGTGTATTGATTGGTGGATTAAATTTTAAAGGATAAATTTTTGAGGCCACTGATTCACCCCCCTCTCAGTTATTACTAACAATGTGAACCTATTATTTTGGGCGTGGGTTGATCTGAAATCGACACGATCTTTTTAATGTCTCTCTTCCTCTTTGGATTGAATTGGTATTATAATTTCCTGGCTATAAAATGTATCATGCAATGTATGACAAAGTCATGTAGCCTCATCATATATATTCACATGCCTTTTCAATAAAATCATCATTTGAAGGAGAAGTCTAATCTTATATCATTTACACTTCCTTGCAGAGACAACTAAAGGACCTCCATAAAGAAAGTTAGTGATATTCAAATTATCATTCACCATCTTTACTATGGGCATGAGAGTCAGTGCCCATGTTTGGTGACTTTGTGAAAAGGATGGGTTCTATTATTTCCTTCTCTTTCGCACTCTCATCAAGCATTCTGTCAAACAAACCGACAACATTATCTATGCTTCGATAGTGAATCCGTTGCAGTCATATAAGCTTCTTTACATTGAACAGTGTGGCATCATCAATTCATCACCTTGGATTTCAAAGAACTACTGGAGGTTAGACTTTCAAACCATTGGGTTCCTTTGAATGGTCCAACATTTTTATTCCCCGGTGCAATGCAAGATGACAAAGATGCCATTGAAACTATGTCATATAGATCCTTTTATCTGCATTCTCCAGAACATCATATACCTATCATTCAAGTTGAATCAACACCTAATATTGATTCGATGGAATCCTGAGTTTGGTGCCTTTTTTTCCAAATTTCCATTTGAATCAAATTCCATCCAATTATTCATCACCAAAATAGGATCAGTGCACATAGTCTTTATCAAATGGATTGGGCCTTTTTTTTAGTTCGGAACATGATTCGAAATGGACTCTTTCAAAGATTATGGAGGGAAAATTCTATGAATTTGTGCCATGCTGTTGATCGTGGTGACTAGTGGGTGTTCTGGCATTGATGTTTGGTTCACCTTCATTGTTCCATTGGATCTTCCCTTCAAGCCGCTGCTAGTGGTCTCAACATTTTGTCAAGAAGTTGGTGCACATTCTCCACCGTGATCTGATTTTTAACGTTGTGACTCAAGCCACTATTTACGTGCCATATGCCAATAAAGCTATGGGTTCTATATTCTGGATTGATTAGCCTAACTTGAGGTGATGGCTTTGCCTCTTCATGGTGCCACCTACACAAACCTGATTTCATCCAATCATTCTTGTTGTGTTGTGACATGGCTTTGATCTTATGGATGCAATCAAGCATCTTGTACAATATAATTCTGGTTGAACCCGATGACTACATGATCATCAGTGTTGGGGTCTTACATTTGAATTTGTGCAAACCACAAATTCACATTTTCTTTTACCAAAACTATTGTGAGAATAGGCTCTAAGGCTCTGTTATTTTGTTCAAACATCTAGATTGGGCATGATTATCATGTTGATTAGCTTCGAAAACATTGAAATACCTTAGCCTTCATGATCTTGGAGATCGGATGTAAGAATTGAAGCTCAACATCAAGAAATGGAATGACCTCCCTAATTTAATATGTTTGATGACCATGACTGACGGTCAGGTACCATTATATTAGGCTCGACCAATTATTAAAATAGTTTGGTAGAATCGCCTCCCTGTCTTTCGAAATACACTAATCAAGGATCGTGTATGTGTGACATTCATTGGCAATATACATTGGCATTTTAGTTCAATTTAAAATATGTTTGTAGCATTAGGGAGCCCAATATCCGTCTCTCTTGTCATCTCACATCCAGGAATGGAGGTTACGACCCACTAGATTGTGGGGTATGAACTTATTATAGATCAAAACACTCTCACTCTGAGCTAGCATTCAATGTTGGCACTTGTGTATCCATTCTACAAGGATGGTGTCCTCCAATTAGATTTCTAACTGTGCCTTGCAGTGTGACATTATTGGGGAAAAGCTTCCATAGATTCTCAAGATGTTTGGATATGATCAATGGCTTTTTCATATGAATTGGGTGCATGTTATTGACATAATGTCAAGCTTCAAATCAACATCAATGGGGCTTCCATGCATCTCTATACAATTCTTCTGATAATCATCACTTAAGAACAAAAATTATCACAAATTCACCTTTTCTTTTACCAAAACTATTGCGAGAATAGGCTCTAAGGCTCTATGATTTTGTTCAAACATCCAGATTGGGCATGGTTATCATGTTGATTAGCTTTGAAAACATTGAAATGACTTAGCCTTCATGATCTTGGATATCGGTTGTAAGAATTGAAGCTCAGCATCAAGAAATGGAATGACCTCCCTGATGTACTTTGATGACCATGACTGACGGTTAGGTACCATTGTATTAGGCTCAACCAATTATTAAAAAAGTTTGGTGGAATTGCATCCCTATCTTTTGAAATACACTAATCAAGGATCGTGTATGTGTGACATTCATTGGAAATATACATTGGCATCTTAGTTCAATTTAAAATAGGTTTGTAGCATTAGGGAACCCAATATCCATCTCTCTTGTCGTCTCACATCCAGGAATGGAGGTTACGACCCACTAGATTGTGGGGTATGAAATTATTATAGCTCAAAAAACTCTCACTTTGAGCTAGTATTAAATGTTGGCACTTTTGTATTGATTCTGCAAGGATGGTGTCCTCCAAGTAGATTTCTAACTACGCCTTGCAGTGTGACGTTATTCAGGAAAAGCTTCCATAAATTCTCAAGATGTTTGCATATGATCAATGGCTTTTTCATATGAATTGGGTGCATGTTATTGACATAATGTCAAGCTTCAAATCAACATCAATGGGGCTTCCATGCATCTCTATACAATTCTTTTGATAATCATCACTTAAGAACAAAAAATACGGTGAGGACTCTTTGGGTTTCAAAATCAGAATCTAGGATTCAACTTACTGAACTGTACCCTCCAAACCAAATCAGCATTTGAACTAAAGAAATTGAACCATTGGGCTTGGAGTCTGAACCTGTATCTTGAACCCACACTTCTGCACTAATGGGTCTACATATTTAAAATGACATCCTATGCTCTTGAACCCAAACTTTGAATGGTGTCCTTGAACTTTCATGTTGAAACCTTGAACTTTGAACTTAATGATCTGGGGTTCAGTTCAACCCATGCTTGCAACGTTAATTTTTCACAAATTAAGCTTCACCAACATATCATTAGTGTTAAAAACCAATGAGAAATTGAAACAATTTAAGAAACCCTTCCATGGGAGTGGTTTTCAACAGTTTAAAACTGGGGTGTTGAAGGCATGCCAACAAGCAGCAAAGGAGTGACTGTCCAAAACAGGGAATTAAGACTATATTTTTTATTTTGCTAATGTTTATCATGAGTTTGGTTTAGGTACAAGGGGAAAATCCAACTCTTTGACTGATTTTTTATTGCACCAACATAAGTCTTGTGGGAACACAAGTGGTAGAGGACCATCTAGAGGTATGGGAGGAGCAAGAGACTTTTTGAAGGGGTGAGTATGGTGCAGGAGCACCCAATGAGCATTGGAAGATCAAGAAGCCATATTGGCATGATAAATATAATAAAGGGTCTTATGAACCTAAACATGATGTATTCAAGCCTTTTAAGGCACTTGGATGTAATGAAGCCGTAAGACTTATGAAATGTAATAGTTAGGGTCATAGTGTCAAAAATGTCCTAATTGACCAAGTAAGGGTCATAGGACCAAAATAATGTAATAAGTGCACTAATAGGGAACCGCGAGGGATATTAGGTGTTTTTTAATTTATGTTTGATTTAATAAGGCCAAATTCAATCCTTTTGTGTTCATGGAGTGGGTTTAAGGTTTAAAAGTTAAAAGTTGTCAAATTCAAATTTGAATCCTAACGGCTAGTTAGCCAAATTAGATATTTGAATGTTTTTTAATGTAATGGGTAGTTGTAGGAATTTTGGGAAGGTTTTTGGTGGTTTATAATTGATGTTCCATGCCCAGGAGTGGGGAGAGAAAGTTATAAAAAGAATACACAAATAACATTGTACAGACTGAATCAAGATTATGAATAAACAAAGGGCTTTCACTGCAAATTGATTACTTTCCTCTTGGTTTTTGGTTAAGGACCCAATGTAAATACATTGAATAATACCTGGTAGTGTTCTTTCATAATTTTACATTGATTATAAACCTTGAATCAATCTATTTTACTATTCTTTATTGATTGATCTGTGGTAACATAGGATAGTCTTACTTCATTTTGTGAGTTTTTAATGGATTGATTGCCATCCCGCTTTATGTGATTATTGTTCCTTGTGGGATGGGCCTATAAAATTGTAATATATCCAAACTAACATTATTTGTGCAGGGGGATTTAATATTTGAGAAGTGATCACCAAGGTTGATGAAGGAAGTGTGTGTGAAGAGGCATGACAAGTGTGTGCAGGTATTAGATAGAGAGATCTACCCACATGAGGGTGATATTTTATGATGGATTATGTTTTTATATGCTTAATTAATGGTGAAATTATTTGGGATCAAGTTTGGAAGTGAGTGGAGGAGTACTTTTTAGGAGGCCCTAGTTTTAGGGGCTATTTGGTGAGGGTTTGTTAGAAGACCTGCTAGGTGAGTATGGATGACCCTATAAATGCCAAAATCCTTTGACTTAGATAAAAAATAAATATTTTTCTTAGGTTTGGAGTTTGGTTGGAAAGTTTTAAAAGTACTTTCTTTATAAAGGTAGCCTAATTAGGCCTATTCCTAATAGGACATACTACTGAAACTAGGTATCCTTCCAAAACAACTGTACCTGGCCCTAAGGTATGTTATCAAGGTTGAAAATGGGTGTTTGAAAGGGTGAATATTTTTTTGAGTTGTTTGGAGAATTAGAGTTATTGGCCAAATACCCGAGGTGGAGGGCTAGTAGGAATGAAGCCTCCTAGGTACAATTTTGTGCTTGAAAATTGAACCAGTGAGTTTGGGTGTGTGGAGCCTTATGTTAGGGAAATATTAGAAATTTGAACCATTGAGTGGTGTTGGTTTTAATCATTAGAGTTGGAAAACCCCTTTGGGTAGTTGTGAGAAGGAAAGGTGTGTTCCTGGTGACTAAGTGTGAAGGATTAGAGTTCCTTTGGTTGGAAGATGGAGTTTTGGAGTCCCATTAGTCTAATTGGAAGGATTTGTGAATATTACACAAGGATCTGCATCAATTGCGAAGTGGAAAATCATCCTTCAGACATGCCAAGTTTAAGTCTCTAAAATTTGAACTAATACGAATGCCCCCAATAGCCTTGCCTACTGGTACAATATTGGAGACCCATTCAGGATAGTCTATGGGTCTAATGAATGCAACATACAACATTTTCTATAACTCTTCTTTGACTAACAAAGCCACCCATAGATGCATCTTGTGTAGCTTATGCTTGATGGGTTTGACTTTGGGATCTACTGCAAGGTGATGTACAAAAAGATTGGGATCTAGTCTGGGCATATCTTTATAAGTCTATGCAAAGTTTATTTGTGCCTTGCCGTGGAATTTAGTCATGTCTTTCTTTTCTTGATCATTGAGGGATGAGGCTATGAATGTGATCTTAGGATCCTCAATTGTTCCAAGATTGAATTCCATTGTATCTTTGATGAGGATAGACACCTTCTCTGGTGGTAGGGACCTGAAAGGCTAGTCAACTTCTCCCTCTTCTACTACCTCAGAAAGTTTTTCACTAGAAGACACATTATTTATTTTATCTTTTTTTTTTCATCTGAAGGTGCCTTAGAAACATTTTCACTAGGGGATATTTTATTGTCTTTTTTACTTTTATTTTTTTTCACTTTTGCGACTAAGAGATTTGACTTGGCTACCGAAGTAGGCTTGTTCATTGTAGTGGATTTGATGTTCACAGTCTTGAAGATCTCTCAAGCCAATGAGAGCAAAAATTGCCTCATATGAATCACATATATCCAAGGTAGGCGATGAGTCTTGTTGGTCCCAATTGATGAGTTTGGAATGTTTTAGTGGGAGGCTAGGGGATGAAAGGCCAACTGTGGTGATAGTAAAAATATGGTTGGTTGTGATAAGATCACTCTCAATGCACTCAAAGGGGACTTTATAAAATTCCATCTCAAGTCATGATGAATCATAAGAAACCTCACATTCATCAGTTGAGGGCACCTTGGTTTTCTAAGGACCCCAATCCTCTACCGCAGGGATAGCTAGTTGCATTGATTGGTTTCTTCATTCCTTTGTCTTTTGCACCAAGACCTGTTCCATGGTATCACATACTATCATCAATGGGAGTGGCATTGACATACTTTCCCTTGGGTAATTTTGTAGGTTCATCTTCTCCATCTTTATAGAGCCAGGATAATATATCAGACTCCATATGTTCGTCACCAAGGGATCCCCAATATTCAAAAATTATTTTCTTTCATTCCACTATACCTTTTTTTTTCCTAGGAAAGAGTTGGGAAGGTCTGCCATGGGATTTTGGGGATAGAGGGATTTTGCCAATGTAGAAATAATTCTCAAACTTGTATTCTCTCATTCCTTGGTTAGTGAACTTGACTTTCTTCTTAGATTCAAGGATCTTTTCTTCAGTGACCTTCTCTTTTCCTTTTGGGATCTTTAGATGTGGAGACCTCATTTTTTAATGGTTTGTCAATTTCTTCGGTGGACATAAGTAGGTTATGTTCCCTTCCATTCATTTATAGTATTGGAAGGTCTCAGGATCTCCAGGGATGGTGACTTATTTTCATTTATGAGGGTTTATGAGGGAGCTTCAACCATTGATGGAATGTGGAAAGTAAACCTGAAATAGTGTGTATCAATGGCCTTCTAAGGAGGATATTATAGGGTAAGTCAAGATCCAAGACTTGACAATTAGTTTCAATCATTGCAAGACCCACTTGATGGGGTAATGTGATTAACCCCTTGGATTCTCTTTCTCTGTTGTTATAGGCCTTGATGGTTATTCATTTTGAAACATCAAGGAGATCTTCAACGAATCCCAACTTTATTATCATTTTCAAGGTACAAAGATTCAAACTAGATCCACCATCTATAATGACCCTTATCATTTTATGATGATGGATGAGGGCCTCAATGTATAAGGGATTATTATGATATAAGGGGTCAGGACCACGAAAATATTTTTTAGTGAATAAAATGTGTTTTTGTGCAACTAAGTTTCTAATCATGGCTTGGAATTGTGATGCATTAATGTTTTTAGGAGTGTGAAACTCAAGAAGAGCTTGCTCAAGGATTTATCTATGTACAGGTGAAGTTCAGAGAAAATCAAGGATGGATATCTATGTGGGAGTCTTCCCAAGTTGTAAAAAAGGTCATACCATGAAGCAGATCTTGTGGAAGTAGATGGAGTGGCTAGCGCGACACTGGCTTGGATAGTGACTAGCTTCACAAGTGGTGACATTACAATCGACACCCTTAAGCTTGAGGGTGTATACATAGTTTTTGGATTATTCAATGCGGCAACATAGGAAATCAAAGCCAAAAATGTTATTCTCCTCAATATTTCCACACAATGAGTTGAAACCCATGATGTTGTTTCGATGAGTTTGGAATGTTTTAGTGGGAGGCTAGGGGATGAAAGGTTAACTATGGTGATAGTAAAAATATGGTTGGTAGTGATAAGATCACTCTCAGTGTACTCGAAGGGGACTTCATATAATTCCTTCTTTGGTGAGGAATCATAAGAAAATTCACATGCATCATTTGAGGGCACCTTGGTTTTCTAAGGATCCCAATCCTCTACCACAGGGGTATCCAATTGCATTGATTGGTTTCTTCATTCCTTTTTCTTTTGCACCAAGACCTGTTTCATGGTATCACATACTATCAACAATGGGAGTGGCCTTGACATACTTTCCCTTGGGTATTTTTACAAGTTCGTCTTCTCAATCTTTATAAAGCCAGGATAATATATCAGACTCCATATGTTCATCACCAAGGGATCCCCAATGTTTAAAATCTCTTTTCTTGCATTCCACTATACCTTTTTTTTTTCTTAGGAAAGAGTTGGGAAGGTCTACCATGGGATTTTGGGGATAGAGGGATTTTTCCAATGCAAAAATAATTCTCAAACTTGTATTCTCTCATTCCTTGGTTAGTGAACTTGACTTTCTTCTTAGATTCAAGGATATTTTCTTTAGTTACCTTCTCTTTTCCTTTTGGGATCTTTAGATGTGGAGGCCTTGTTTTTTTATGGTTTTTCAATTTCTTCAGTGGACATAAGTACACTATTTTTCCTTCCATTCATTTGTAGTATTGGAAGGTCTCAGGATCTCCAGGGATGGGGAATTATATGCCTTTATGAGGGAGCTTCAACCATTGATGGAATGTGGAAAGTAAACTTGAAATAGTGTGTATCAATGGCCTTCCAAGGAGGATATTATAGGGTAAGTCAAGATCCAGGACTTGACAAGTAGTTTCAATCAATGCAGGACCCACTTGATGGGGTAATGTGATTAACCCCTTGGATTCTCTTTCTCTGTTGTTATAGGCCTTGATGGTTATTCATTTTTAAACATCAAGGAGATCTTCAGGGAATCCCAACTTTCTTATCATTTTCAAGGTACAAAGATTCAAATTGGATCCACCATCTATAATGGCCATTATCATTTTATGATGATGGATGAGGGCCTCAATGTGTAAGGGCTTATTATGATGTGGGTTAGGACCACAAAAATCTTTTTCAGTGAATAAAATGTGTTGTTGTGGAGCTAAGTTCCCGATCATGGCTTGGAATTGTGATGCATTAATGTTTTCAGGAATGTGAAACTCAAGAAGAGCTTGCTCAAGGATTTATTTATGTACAGGTGAAGTGCAAAGAAAATCAAGGATGGATATCTATGTGGGAATCTTCCTAAGTTGAGATGAAAGGTCATAATATGAAGCAGGTCTTGTGGAAGTATATGGAACAGTTGGCACGACACTAGCTTGGACAGTGACTCTGGCTCCATGAGTGGTGACATTACAATCGACACCCTTAAGCTTGAGGGTGTATACATGGTTGTCAGATTCTTCAATGTGGAAACATAGGAAATCAAAGCCAAACATGTTATTCTCCTCAATATTTCCACACAATGAGTCAAAACCCATGATGTTGTTAGTTGAGTAGTCATATGGTACAACCTTTGAGGATGAGGCATTGTTATAATCATGATTGGGAAATGGATTACTATAGATCTTGATTTGAGAGTTTGATGATGATGGCGTTTGTCCCTCAACCTCAAGCTTTCCATTGTCAATAAGGTCTTGCACATTTTTTTTGAATTTCATACATTTCTTGGTGTCATGACCTTTGATGCGATAATAATCATAGTACTCATTATCCTTATACCAAGTGGGCTTTGGTTGATTCTCATCGTAATGTCTAGTGTTTTGAAACACCATAAGGTTCTGATCAACAAGATTTTAGAAGATGACATCAAGAGGTTCTGCAAGGGAAGTGTATGTTTGACGATGTCGTGTGTTGGAATTATTGTTTTTGTTATTTATTTTCTATTGCGAGGAAACAAGTAGGACTTATTGTGAAGTTATTGTTGAGGTTGTTGCTACTATGATGAATTATTTTTATTGTTGTTGTTGTTCTTATTATTACAATTATTTTGATTGCCTTGATTGGGTGCTTGAAATTTTTGGACATGTTTGGAATTTTTCACTCCATCATTGACAACTCCTTTGTTTTTGGTCCAAAACATAGGTTTTTGTTTGTTAGAAGGGGTGTAATGTTTAATGGAACCCTTTTTCAAGAGTCAATCCTCAATTTTTTCCCTTTCTTAACAAGAGACTCAAAAGTGTCAGGTGAAGCTATTTTCATTTCAAATGACATTTCAGATACCAAAGTCCTAGTGAAGATGTCAATCAAGTGATGTTTGGGTATTTTCAAAGGCATCCTATTTGAAAGGTGTCTACATATTTGTAAGAAGTTGGCAAAGGTTTCTCCATTCCTTTTCTTGGTGTTGCACAAGTCACTCAGTGATGCTTGATGTTCTATGTTGTAAGAATATTGTGCAATGAATTTATCTATGAGGTAAGAGAAGGTAGATATGGACCCATGAGGAAGATCCATGAACCATTCCAAAGAGGGGCCTCTAATAATCCTAGTGAAGAGTCTCCATAGATAGTTCTTGTTATAAGATACCTCTTGGAAAGAAATATAAAATTCCTTGAGATGTTGGACCAGACATGATTCCCCTTTGTATTTCTCAAATTTAGGGATCTCAAAGTTTGGGGGAAATGTTTGCATGGTGATTGATTTCTCAAATGGGTAGGTACATGTTTCATCAAAGGAGAATTATTTCTCCCCTCCATTTGGCATGCTATGCACAAGGATCTTAAGATCATTGACTCGTTAAGCTAGATCGGGAGCATTGTGAGATGTGAACTATGATCCAAAATATTGTCCTCCTAATTGAGAGGCTGAAAATCCCATTAATGTCATTTCGACTGTAGGAGGAGGTGTGTAATGATAAGCTTGGGATGTTTGTTGGGTGGATGTCTTCATGGCGTATGAGGGGAAAGTGAAGGGTGATTATGAGACTTGATGTGTAGATATAGGGATTGATGTTTGACCTATGTTGAACACACTAGCACCAGAAATAGTAGATGTGTTTGTCATGGTATGGGTGCTATTATGTGAAGTCAAGTTGGGAAAAATAGTAAGGACTTGTTGAATTTTTTCACCCATCAATTGAAATTTTGGTTGTGAGGTTGATGCAGTAATTGATGTAGAAGGCCCACTAGAAGTGACCTTACCTCTGTCTTGTGATGATGTTGCATTGGTGGTTGAGGTTGTGGTTGTGTTTGTAGGGGTTGTAGCCCTGATGATATTGTTGACAAGGAGGGAGTCAACAAAATCAGTGAGTAATGTGACACCATTCTTGACAAGGTTCATGAAGATTTCCCTATTATTTTGGCTAATATCCTTTTCAACCATTTCTAGATTGTATGGATCACTAAGGAAGTCATTCACCTAGGTAGGTATTTCATCTTGATCCACCAATTCATTTTCTTTAGGGGCATTAGTGATCTCCTCAACTTGTACTGCATTGCCCTTAAAAACTCATGAGAAAAATGATTCTCATCATCATGGTTGGTATTTCCTTGAGTTCACCTCATGTTTTGTACTTGTGATCAAGTAACAACCACACAATGGTGACCATGAAAAGATGAGAGATGAATGAAAGATTTGATGATGGATTAAGGATGAACTTAGGAAAAGGAGAAAAGGCTTGGAATGGTTGGATCATGAGGGCAGGGCCTCAAGGGTGATTGATTTGATGATTGGATTTTGAGGGAAGGGCCTTGATTTGATTTGTGCGATGAAGGTTTTGGATAACCTTAGTGAATGATATCTTGTTAAGCACCAAGATTTCATAATTTGATGATATCTTTCTTCTACTTGGAGACAAACTGATGATATCAAGTAAAATAGGATATTTGATCAGATCAAATTGATCACTCAAGACAGATAATGTTCTCAAGAAACATAATTCATTCAGGATAAATAAGGATAAGGACCTCAATGACACTTTGATAAAATATTCAAACCTAAATATTGATGGGATCTTGATGAAGGTGTGAAGAGTTTATTGATTTGATTGGGTTTGATAAATATTTTAGTCCAAGTGGATGATGATGTTCCTAAGTCAAAAGTGGAAAGATTTGGGAAGTATTGAAGACTAGAATGATGGAAAATTGATGAAATCATGGAAAGGTCTAGTTTTGCTCATCGTAGGTCTCTCTAAAAGGTGCAATGAAATATTGGTTCACTTGGAATTTGGCAATGAAATTGGAGACTTTTTTGTTAAACACCATCATTTTATATCTTTTAACTTGTTCAACACAAACTTGGGTCGCTCGCATGATACATTGTTGATGCCTAATGGTTCGATCGACAGTCTTCTTCTCTCTATAAACAAGGGGTAATTGAATCTTGACCTTTTTGTGCTTTCTAGAATTAGACATAGCCCAGATAGAATGTACTTTCAAGATTCAAATTGACATATTACTCAAAGTGATTTCAGGGACCTCTAGAAGGAAAAAATATGAGACACTATTTCAGGTGAAGACAACGATTCCTAGACACAAATGTTGATCTCCAAAGACGAGGATTTCAGGTTGAACAGATGAAAATTTCAAGTTTTAACTGAGTTGAACAGAGTGTTGACTGATTTGGTTTGACTTGTTCAATGACAAGAACTAGTTTCAATCATACATCCCTGACATTAACTACGCTAAGTATACCTTGATTCAAATGGGAACACTTAAATTTTTCATTTACACGTCTGAAAATAGTCCTTCAAGGGAAAAATAAATATTGCAGGAGACAAGCAATTGTGATTTCATGAAACTGATATAAATTGAGAATTTTAATGTGTGTATGTTCAATTGATTCTTTCAAGCAACCTATGTTTTTACATGGTTTAACACAATAAAGACAGTACAAATAGTAGCTACCTTAAGGAATTGGATTCACATGAAATATTATAAGCCCATTTCTTGGTAGTCCTATGGATCACACAATAGTGTCACCCCCAGAAGGGTGCCCATATTTTTGCCTTTTGTTAGGTATTGTTGTCGTGTTGCGAAGATCTATTTCGCAACACAATACCCTAGGACATGTATGATGGGAATCTTGGGGGGAGAATCTTCCCTCCCCTTGCACTATAATAAGTCATCGTTCAAAGGTGAATTGGGTAGGCTACTAATTAATAGTTTATAGTAAGATATGTGGCATCCCCGCAATTGGTTTGTATGCGTGTGAAACACTTAAGTCTCTAGTGGACCATGTCGACTCCTTAGGAACTATTCTCTCAATCCAAACTATCATCCACACACCATGCACAAGCTTGGTGGGATTGAGATAAGTTTTTGTTCAGTGTCTAATTTCTATACCGGTTGGGATATTTTCCAGTTTGAGGTCTTCCTCTAAAGGGGAAATGCACCCTCTAGATAGGCCTCTCTAGAAGCTAGATTAAGCTAAGATTTCTCTTCACCCAAGTTTCACAAAGGCGAGGGGAGAGGATACATTTATAGTTTAATCTTGGCATCACATAAATTAAGGGATCTATCTAATGACAAATAGCCCAAAATAAGTGTGGAGAAACACTTCTTAAAACACACCAAAAAGAGTTCATTCCAAATTGAACCTAATTAGAACTAGGTGTGATTTACCTAAGCAAAACACACATATGATTAAACATTCATGTTTAATTTATTTCCCACACAACAAAGAGAAAAGCATGTACAAAATATGTGTTTGATTGCCTTTTGTCATTCAAGATTGTGTTAAGTTCATTCCCTTATGCATTCAAGATTGAGATGATGGTAAATTGACCTTAGAGAAACATGCATTCCAAGACTTATGTTTAATCCATACAAGTTCATTTTTCCAAAAAATTACTCCACGGGACCTGCATGAAAATTTATTAGTAGTTTTAATGTCTTCAAGCCTGAAACATTGCAAAAGACCAAAAAATTAGTAGCACCAAAAAAATTGGCAGAAAATTGATGTTTTCTATAATCAGGAGCAGGTGCTAGTTCTCAGACACAGACGATGATCTACGCAGACATTTATCTATACATACGGCGATTTAATAGAGAAGACATAAAACAAAAAATTTAATGAACACTTGTTAATTTATCTGCACTTACCCCAAGGAGTGTAGACACAGGTTGAAAATTGAAGACGTAAATCCGCGTAGATGACAGTGTTAGAGCGCAAACCTTGATTTGTAAAAACAAAAGTCAGCTAATCTGGGATTATAAAAATAAAAAATTTAGCAGCATCTAGTTTCATAAAAATAGACCACTGCCAAAAAACTGAGTGCAATAAATGATAAAATCCTAGAAAATGCTCAAAATCCTTAAAACACTCAATAAACTTATTACGCGAAGATGACAGTTTGAAATTCAAACAGATCGATGTCTACGCAAATCAACAATCTGCATAGACAATGATTGGTAAGCGGAGATGCCACTGTCAAGGGAAGAAAAATTGATATAAAATCTGGGCACGTAAGTGACAAATTTTTAAAAAATTTAAAATGCCTTAAGGACGTGGGTCCCACCAGGCATGCCAAATTATATGCGTTGAAATCCTACCTGTGTGGAACACGCTCAAACATGCAAATGTTAGGGGAAAACAATCAATCTACACTAAACATGTTCAATAACTTGAATCAAACATAAGGCTTTCACCACAACCTCTGATGAGCCAAACAAGGGCACCCAATGCCTTGTTGATTTGCTCTCAGATATATATGGGGGTGTGATATCCCAACACAATATCAAATCCCACTAGATTTCTTGCAAATGAAATAGATGATCCTAAGATGCAAGCTAATGGATGGTTGAAGAACTCAAGAGATAGTATGAGGAACTAGTCTCAAGTTTCCAACAATGAAAATGTGATTCAAACCATGAGCTATGATGATATGCAAGATTTAAACAAGCTAAGATGAATTTTCCATTATCCCAACATGTAATATTTAGATAATGCTAAGAACTTATGAAAAAATTTAAAACCAAACTAACGTGATAACAATACAATTATGAGACATGAAAATACAAGAGGCAAGGATCCTATTTATAAAATTCTTGAGCAAGGATGAGGGCTTGGATGAGGTGGCACCTATGTGGCATCCACATAGGAGCCACATAAGGGACACATAGACTAAAAGGGATGGTCATGCAAAAGTAAACTTGTGATAAGATGGTATTTTAAGGTTTGAAGGGCCCAAGGTTGCTCACACATGTGTGAGAAACATGAGAGAAAGGAGTGGGGGACTAGAATGTAAGAGAATTTAAGGAAATTTGGTGGCTTCCTTGGGAGGAGTTTCTCACACATGTGTGAGAAAATAATTAGGGGATAATGAGGTTAGGAATCATTTTTCAAGTATGATTAGTAGGAGTTTAGCAATAAAGGTAGGTTTAGAAGGTGAAGTGATAGGTGTAGACTAGGTTTCTAGGTTAGGATTAGATTAAGTTCAAATTAAGTTTGAAATAGTCAAACCTTAGAAGAATATTAGGAGATGTAGGTTTTTAAATAAATAGAAATTTATTCAAAAGGGTATTTGTGGAGGGAAGTGTATTAAATTCAATTTAACACATTAGAGGGGATAGTATTTAAATTAAATTTAAATACTTTAGGTAATGAACTTATTTAAATAAATAAATTTATGAAAAACAAGTAGATGAATATGACAAATATCATTAAAAAAATTAACCATAATGTCATAGGAATATTATTTAAATAAAATTTATTTAATAAATTGTTATGGGACGATTTTAGGCGTCTACAGTAGTTCATGGTTGAGGCTAGATGGTGGAGGTGATTTGAACATCAGGAATGACTCCTTAGTCACTTCCATATTCATTTATCCTATGTTTTCAGTAGTTTTTCATATTGATTATCATTGGCCCTACATTTCCATGTTGGTTATGGAGACATCATTTCCCAAGCATATGGTTATTGAGCCTTTGTGGGCTATAAGGTAGTTAGTTGTGATTGCCCTTCTAGACACAATTTATTTATTAGTTTCTTCCACTCTCGCAAGAGATGGTCATTACATATACTACATGGAGATGGTATGCATTTTTTAAATAATGCCTCATTGATTGAAAATTTTAGTTTGTTGATGTTTATGGAACCTTTCCTTTGATACTTGGAGGTTAAATATTAATGTTATGATTTTGATTGGCAATAGTAGGGGAATTCCATGGTTGGTAGATTGCAGAGTTGTCACATTGATTGGTCTTCTTCATCTTTGGGATCTCGTAAGGGGATATGTTGAGACTAGTTCTTCGTGGAAAAGTGATTCTTTTCTTTATTTCCCAACATCATGGTTGACAGTGACATTTGTAATGTCTGTTTCCTAAGCTAGTTCACCATGGTGGGACCATTAGCCTACTCAGAAGATTTTTGTAGGATAATGAGCGGTTTCAGAGAATCTTGGAGGCAATAGTAGGAGCAATTTTATGTTTAGGTAGTTCTAATGAGTGTAAATTTCTTTTCTAGAATATTTTTAAGGTATTTATCCCATACTATTTTTAGTAAGTCAGTTATTAGCATCGACAAATTCAGTTGGCCTACTTAATATTTTTAGTATTTTTTATGGGATTCGTTTTGCTGATCATCTCAACTTTTGATATAGTTTAAGGACTTTAAATTAAATGATGATAAGTTATAAGTTTATAAAGTTAAATTAAATATTTGATTTTATCAGTATTTTATATCTAACTAAGGACTATAAAGGGGGCCAACTATAAAGTGAATTAGAATATTTTAAATGTGTAACTCCTTTAATTTAATGAAACTTTAAGGAAATAAAAGGAAACCAATTTATTTAATGAAGTTTTATGGGAGAAAGAGGTCAAACCTCTTTGAGAGAGTATAAAAGAGATTTTTTTTGCTCTCATTTTGGACATGTTAAGTTTTTATTTTGATTTTAAATCTATTTTGGAGGAGATTGATTCTTCATCTTTGGTTTGTAAGGATGAAAACCTTTCCAAGCAACACTCTCTATTGTTTTGAGAGATACAATCTAAAGATTACATATTTGGGCATATTGTTGAATATTCAAGACAACTGAAGAGGGGAGTGAATCAATTGTCCTCAAATTTTTAAACTTAATAACATTGTTAACGAGTTCCACCAACTTACTTTAACCCTTAATTGTAGAAAGATAAAAACATGAAAGCACAACAACTATGAAACACCAAATTTATGTGGAAAATCTTGTTAAGGGAGAAACCATAGAGAATATTATTCTCAAATATAAGAACATTGGTTAAGGTGACACCGGTTAAGGTGTTTTTTACAGAGAAAGGCTTAATGTCATGGGATCACTGCTAAAAGACTCACTATGCAAAGAGAGATGGATCACTGCCAGAGAAGAAAGATAAAAGAGAATAACTCCACCACTTATAAGTAGCACCAAATCAACCAACTAATTTTCACTGCACTGATAGATAACACATGAATGTCCACAATGCTCGCAAATATCCTTCACAACAACTCAACCAATTAGGGAGATAGATCCTCTTCCGTATGCCCTCTTTGCATGAGTACACAATTGTAAAGAAGTCTGCACAAGTATACAAATTCCACTCTCCACTTTCTCAACCACACAATCTATAATGATTTGTCCTTTATTTACATCAATCTATAACTTGTGAAGTCTCCCACAGTCATCCAGGCAACTTGTCGAATATAATTTAAAATAGGTCAGCACTAAAAATTCCTGCGGTGGGGAGGAATGAGAAGTGGACCATAACACGTTATGGATGGGACCAAAAATATCATTATACATGTTACATTTCCTCTTCCATTAACCAAGGAAAAATAATGAAGTGTAAACACCCGAGGTTGGTCAAACCTAGAGTAGAAACTGTTAGAGTATTATCACTCTTTTAGCTTATGCTTTCTCTTAGGTGCATCATTAATTAGTTATTAATTAATAATGTGCAACCTAGCTTTTAGTTTTTAGGGTTTGTTCACCTTTATAAGGTCGAACTTTGTAATTCTCTTTCA
>MU224878.1:583542-607883 GCA_018584345.1 Thuja plicata | reverse complement strand
AAAAGTACAATAAGGAAAGGCCTAATTTTGAGGTGTTCTTAAATAAGGACAATGAAGGGATTGGTTCCTTTATTTGGAAAAATGTTATGAAAAATAAGTATAGAATCAAAAATGGTATTAAGTGGAATGTGGGAAATGGGAAAAAGGTACTCTTCTGGGAGGATAAGTGGCTTCTTCACTCTTCCCTAAAAGAAAGCCTGGAATGGGGTATTTATGAGAATCAGTGTAAAGCAATTTTAGGTAGGAAAGTTGAAGATTATTGGGATAAGGATCACTGGAAGGATTTAACAACTATTGATAGGAGATTGGGGTATCGTAATATCATTCTCAAATCGATAAATCTGATTGAGGAAGAGGACACTATTGTTTGGAAACATAGTTTGGATGGGAAACTAACTGTCTCTTCTTTGTATCAGATGGAGTATGAAGACGTTATTGAGCCTTTCTGGGCTAAAGTGTGGGATAAAAACCTTATCCCTAAAATCAAATTTTTTTTTGGATCATGATGCAGAATAAAATTTTAACCACAGATAATCTTAGGAAAAGAGGCATGGCTATTGTTAATAGATGTTATCTATGCAAGCAAGAGGAAGAGAGTGTTGAGCATATCTTCATTCATTGTTCCTTTGTCAGAAAAATTTGGGATCTCTTTTTTCAGATCTTTAATATTGATTGGGTTTTTCCTAACAATTTAGAGAGTCTTTTTAAATATTGGATATATCCCTCTAAGCATAATACTATCATTCAGATTTGGAAGTTTGTCCTTCCACATGTCTGCTGGGGGATTTGGAGGGAAAGAAATGATAGATTTTTCAGGGACAAAATTTCTAAGGAGAAGGAAGTCTTCTATAAGATTAAAAGAGGTATAAGAGAGAATGTTATTCTTCAGGACAAAGTTGCAGAGCCCAAACAAGAGAAAGAATTATCCTTGCTTAAAAAATGGAATTTTTGTGGCAAATCTAACAATAAGGACAATAAAGGCAAAAGAGAGGATGCTAGGTGGGACTGTCCCCCTAAGGATTGGCAAAAAGTTAATTTTGATGGGGCCTCTAAGGGAAACCCAGGGGTAGCTGGTTGTGGTATTGTTATCAGAAATGAAAATGGTGTGTGTATTGGTATGAAAGCTATTCCTATTGGTCATCAAACTAATCATATTGTTGAAGCCTATGTGGCTCTCCAAGGTATTATGTTTGCTAAAGAGAAAGGATGCACTAAATTTTGGGTTGAAGGGGACTCTCTCAATATTATTAACTGCTTAAATAATAATATTCCCGCGTCTTGGACTATACACAACATAATTCAAAAAGCCAGGGAGATAATTAATTATTTTGAGTTATGCATTATAACTCATAATTATCATGAAGCTAATGGCGTTGCTGACTGGGCGGCTAATCATCCTTGCAAAAGTGATGAGGTGGCTCAGTGGAATGATGGATATGACATGCCAATTAAAGTGAAATTAATGCTCGAGGATGAGCGACTGAGGAGTCATTAGAAAATCATCACTAATGGTAAGTTATTCTAATATCATTTATAATCAGGTGATGTGTCATAATGGCCTTCAGAGGTGGAAGTATTATTCTATGATTATGAGCAGGACGCGACACGCTTTCTGGGTCTATTTTGGCTCTCGAAAAGCTCATTTTGGCATTATCTATTGCGCTAACAATAAAAATCACAGAAATTACAGAGAAGAGATGGGAGGCAATAAGAAGAGAATTGAACCAATCAGTTGCAGTCACTGGAAAAAATGTAATGATGTGTGGAAGATTGTGAAGGAGGGAGGCCTCACAGTTTATCTGGAGCGGCTTCATGGTGGGAATCCTAACATTACCAGGATTTTTGAGAAAAATTGGAAGGAGGGAAAGCTATTAGTTGGTGATGAGTACATGGAAGTTACGGAGGAAGTCGTTGTTGAAGCTACGGGAATGGGGATGGAGGGAATCAAGTTTTATCGTGACAGGTTGATTTCAGACAAAGCCTGGGAGTCCTTTCTGGATAATGAGAAAGAGAAGAACAGAATGGTCAAGATTGACACTACTTACCATAACCCTAAGCGCATATCTAGACCATGGAGGTATGTTCTTTATGTTATCATAAGCTATATTACTCTGGATGGAAGGTTTACTGGAGCGACTGGGCACCATTTTATGCTGTTAAACCATTTTAGACACAAGGTTAAAATTAGTTTACCCTATTATTTGCTCAGTTCGTTAGATGCTACAATTACTAGTTATCATAAAGACCCTAAGGGGGACCATGCCTCTCATCAAGGGCTTATGTTGCTTGTTTATGAGGTTCTAAAATCTAAGAAAATTGAAAGGTCTATGGAGAAGAAGAATTTGAAGGATGCTGAAGATACTAAAGGTGATGAGGAGTATAGTATGTATGAAGATAACACTGAAAGTGAAGAGGAGGCTAGAGGTTTCGTTACACCTAAAAATAACAAAAAGGGTACTTCTAAAAAGAAGAAGAAATATAGCACTGAAGGGTCAGAGACTGAGAAGGATAGTGATGAGGAATATGAGGAGGGCAGTAGAAATAAAAAAGGTAAAAAGATAATGAAGGAGAAAACCCAGATTGGGGATTCAGAGACTGAGACTGAAACTGAAGTAGTTAGAAAGAAGAAAAATAAGAAGAAAACCCAGATTGGGGATTCCGATACTGAGACTGACAATGAGGCTGTCAAAAAGGAGGGAAAGAAATGAAAAAGAGTTGAGGGCAAGGGTAATATTACTCGTAGAAATAACAATTCCAGCAAGAAAAGAATTGTTCTCACCTCGGATGAGGAAGATTTAAACCCTGATTATAAGCGGGAGACTAAGGAAAAAGATGATAAAGATAATGAAAAAGATGAAACTTTTAACAATACCAGTGATTTGAAGATTGATACCCAGTAGGGGGATGGTAACTTGGATCATAATACCAAGAATGTTGATGATTCTGGGATCAATTACTATCAAGGCAATCTGGAAACAGGGGACCATAATAGAAATGATAACAAAGGTATTATCAAGGGTTTCTCTGGGCTATTTAATAACATGTTTAATGACCAGATTATTCTGAAAAACCAAGTTGATAAAATATAGGCAGATATTAATATTCTCAACAGAATGGGGATTGGGGAAAAACCTGTTGCCGATTGTTTGAAGGAAATGAAAGAAGTTGTTGGTAACTCTGAAGCTCAGGCTGAGTATGCTAATAAGGTGGGTACTATGGGGAGACAAATTAAAGACATTAAAGACAGAGCGGAAAAGGATAACAGTGTGGAACAACTTAAGATTTTGAAGAATAAAGTGAAAAGACTGGAGGCTTCGATTAAAAAAATAGGGGAACAATGCCTTATCAGCCTCAAAGCGTATTGTGGTCATGCACAAATTTTAATGGATAAATTGGACAGGGTTAACAAGGATAAGGATAGCAGGATTGTGGAGACTATGGGCCTGGGATCGCGCACTAGAGCTAGTTCCAAGAAAAAGAGTCCTAAGGAGGATAAAGATACAGAGGAGCTCAAGACCTCGATCAACAATATGCAGATTATGGTCCTCGAAGCTGAGGATCTGGTGAAGGAAATGTAGCTATTTCTTCTGTTGTCCCGGTTGGGTTCTTTTTGCTGTCCCTGTTGTTTTTTGTTGCATCTTTGGGACTTTTTTGTTCGGGTTGTTGCTTTTTTGTTCCTTTCTTCTCTGGTGCTCTGGCATAGATGTTATTTCTTTTTATTGTATATCTCTCTTTATACTCTAGGTTTCAGGTCCTTGTAAAACTTGTTGAACTCTTTTTTTTGTAAAGGTTTTGAGTCCTTGTAAAACCTATTTTTACTTAATCAGAACTCTGAAAGGCCTAAAAACTAGTTTGATAACCCTTTCTCCAAACTATTCAAAATCACTCTTCCAATCAGCACTTGCATGAATGAAAGAGGGGGTCATACATGTCAGCAAGTCTAGAGTATCTCTCTTCTCTAGTATGACCTGTAATAAGGCCTCTGCGAAATTTGGGTCAATGGGACCCACCATCTTATGAATAAATTTCTTAAGAGCCTCATTCTTCGCAGTCAAATACTTGATGGTTTCTTCGTCTTTGCTCATAAAACCTAGAGCATGCTTCAAACTTAGAGTTTCCAGGGTCTTACTTCCCTCCATGGTCGGTTCCCCTAGATCCACCTCTTCGAATATATATTCTTCTGGGGTGATTTGTGTTTGAAAGGTGCTAGTAGAAAGAACCATTACCTTTTCCTTTGAGCGACCACTGGTGTCTTGAGTGGCATAGGATATGGTCCTTTCTAGTGTATTAGCCTATGCTTGATTTAAAGGCATGCCCTTGGAATGTCATATTTGTGTCTTCTCCTTCTTCTCATCGGTGTAAGTTCTTCTCTGTGGATGAATCTCTATAGTGAACCAAGTAGGTTTACTAAAGGATGTAACCGGCTCATATGGGGCAATGTGAAATACTGAAGCCAAGCTTTGTGATCCAGGACTCACCTCCTCCTCTACCTCTTCCCTATGTTCACCTTCCTCTCCAGCTTCTCCCCCATGCATTTCTCGTTTGTGGCTTCCTTCCTCTCTCTTCTCTTGTTCCACTGCAGCCTCTTGTTCACCTTTATCTTAGCCTTCATCCCCACAGGAACTGATTGTTATTTTTGCATTAATACCTATCATGGATTCCAGTGTGGTTTTGAAGGGAGATGAAGTTTCTGAGCTTACTGACGCTTGGGCAGTCGAGATGACACAAGGAAAAGGAATAGATGACAGTGGAGTCAGCGTGGGCACTGTAGGTGGTGGAGCAGGATTGGAAGGAGTCAGAATGGGAGGTGGGAAAGTAGAAGTAGAAGGAGGTGGGGTTGGCATTGGAGTTGGGAGAGAAGGTGGTGGAGTAGGAATATGAGGTGGTGGAGTTGACGCTGAACTCTCTCCTATGGCCTTACTCCCTGCTATGCTCTAGGTAGCGCTGGTATCTTGAGTTTCTGGCCTCTGGTCAGTGTTAGAGTCCATTCCTGTGATAGGCACTTTTATTTTGGGGTTTGTGAATTGGGTCAGAGGTGGAGTGGGAATCACTTGAGACTATAGGGGTGCATGTGATCCCAATTCAATTCCTATCGTTGAGTTAGATGTATCATGCCCCTGATTTGCAAAACCCTCTAGGCCTTCAAATCGGACATAAGGAACTCATCCGAGCATAGGGTATCCAACGGATTGTCATGCTCTTTAGGAGCCTCTTCTTGCTTCCTTGTGATCTCCTTCTTCCTTAGAGAGGCTTCCTAAGATCTTGTCCTTTTCACCAAGCGTACATCTTCCTCTTCCATCTCCTCTTGTAAAGTTTCCAATTATGGAGAAATAGAAGCCCTCTTTCTTTTATAAGTCCTCTTCCCTTCTCCAGTGGAAGGGGGAGAATGGCTAGAGGTGGAAGGGCCTTCATCTTGGGCGGTCTATGATGATCCAATAGGAGGATCTATCTGCCCTATCATCCTATTTTTTGGGGCCTTGTGCCTGGGATTAGAACCATATTCTACTACACATTCATGCCCATACACTATTCTTGGCTTCTGAGGTGGGGCCTTCTTGTATTGGGGTACTGTGGACCTCTCTCCACATTTCTTATCTGCTTTCCTAGGTGGATCCATTAGTGTTTTTATAAGAATGGGATCCATTTGATAAGGCATGTCGATCCATCCCTCATTCATTCTGATGACATGCCTTGCTCTGAATTCCATGCTTTCATTTTCCTCTTTATCTGTCTTTGCATTCAGAATAGGTCGATTGTATATTTTATCAATTGTATATATCGGCTCCAGCACATTATCTGAATCCTTATCCCAAACCTCTGGGGGAATATAAATCTTCAAGGTTTCTTATGCTAGTGTGAGGGACATCTTGCAATAATCCCAAATTCTTACCTCGTGGTCGCCCACACAATTCATCCAATGATCTTCAATGTGTGGCTCATGGATGTATAACTTGCCAATGATATGGTTGTGTGTGCCTATGGGGTCGAATCGGGTCTAGATTCTCTTATATAGTTGGAGTGGGCACTCATCCCACTCAAAGGCCAATGACTTACAGACCTTCATTTCCTAGAGAGTGTAGAGGCTCAGGGAAACAGGGAAGTCCCAGCAATACTTCTTTTTATGTTTGATGTGTTCATACGCATCTACAAGCTACCTAGCCATTTTTAGGATGATTACCCAATAAGATGGGTACCTTGGTATCTTCTTGGGGTGCAGGATAGATCCGGCCACTCAGATGTACATGAAAGTTCTGAACTATATATAGTATGCCCCTACTTCCCTTACTTTGGTGACAACTTCTTCTGATATCCTCTTCGCGTAGTCACCCTTTATGGATCTGATGACTGCAAAGATAAAGGCATCATTCACTATTCTGTAATATGGGATATCTTTAGGCATATCCTTCCTTCTCACCAATTGTGGATAAACAATATGAGGCCATGCATTTGGGTCATTGAAGTCTCCCTGTTATATGAGCCCTGGATAGTCTTCTCGTGTTGCTAGCAGGTACACTATATATGTAGTCATGTATAACTTTGGGTTGTGCTTAACCGTGATCAGTTTCTCCTCCAATTTATCACTTAGGATGGTAGCCCAATCGAATCTAGCTTTGTGGTTCCTGATCTTCTGTATCAATAAGATCATCCAGTTCTCGAGTTAGATAGACTGAGGTGTTCCATACACTCAGCTTATTAACTTTACTGCGGCCTGGATGTCATCTTTTAAGTA
Source organism: Thuja plicata (assembly GCA_018584345.1). Taxonomy (NCBI): domain Eukaryota; kingdom Viridiplantae; phylum Streptophyta; class Pinopsida; order Cupressales; family Cupressaceae; genus Thuja; species Thuja plicata. Next base: position 601,153 of record MU224878.1, on the reverse strand, counting down.
CCCCCTTCTGAGATCTATCTTGTCTAGTTTGTTCTTTGGGAGAGGCTATTAGAGATATTCCCGATTTGCAATTTCATAAGCATCTTCGGTCTTGTTCCTGAAGCATCTCAGCCCCTTTTATATGTAGAAGTCATAGAACTTGTCTACGCCCTTCTAGAGATGGAAGGCCTCTTCTATGTTGTCTAACCTTAGGTCAAGGACTATCTGTCCTTATGTATTCTTGACCACCCTTTCATCCGGTATGTAGTGGTTGGCTAAGGTCGTGATAAGCTCGGAGGACATGACCACTACCGGGTGCGTTGTTGCATTGACCAGGCCCGATAGAACTAGGGAGGTACAGTCTTTGGTCCTTCCCACTGGTTAAGATCACCTTACTAGGAACTCATCCTAGTCCATGTTCCCAATGTCAGTATTAGTGATCTTTATATGTCTATTTCTGATCTTTGAAGGGGGATGGTTCCACTTGAATAGGTATTTCATCGGTGATGTTGTCTTCTTCTCAGGAATTCCTGCAAGAAAACATGCAAGTATCATTATCTTTATTGAAAGAAAAGTACTAAAACAGGAAAGAAAAACAAAACTAACTAAGAAAACTAGAAACAGAAGGTTCTTAAGTAGCCAGAAATGCAATTTTTGCTCTTTTGGACTTTTCAGGCTTTCAGATGCCAAAGACAAGGTCGGGGTGTGAAAGGCCAAAATTGCAAAGGATGAGGGTTTGAGGTTGATGGCGAAGCAAGCCCATTCAGACTTGAGGAGTGCAAAAAACTTGCAAAAAATTAGGGTTTGAAAAACCCAAAATCTCAGAGAGATTTGGGGGCTGATGGAATGCTTTTAGACTTTCGGTGTGCGAAAGTCTGAAACCTCCAGGAAGGGAGACCTTGTCTTCGGTCTTCTGGATTTTTGGCATTTTAGGAGGTCTGAAATCCCGCAAGGGTTGAAAGTATGACTTGCACTTGGTTCAAAATTGTTTGAGGGGATGGATGTTTTCGGCCTTTCAGAGGGTGAAAACATGCAACTAGGTTGCAACACCAAAAAACCCTAACTCTAAAAAAATGCATTTAATACACACAAGGGAGAGCGACCCCTCCATAGGTCCAAAGGTGTGAACCCCAGGTACATAGGAGGGAGCATGACCTAACTAGGCTGAAGACCTAACCTAAACAGATGCCAAACAAAAATATGAGCTAACAGAAAAGAAGGTGACAAAGCACTACCTACAAAACTTGAGGAGAGGAAGAAAGCAACAAGCTGATGAGCACGAGGATGGCTAACTGACAATGTCCAGCAAGGAGGCGAGTAGAAACGGTGAGCGCGTGAGGAGGCAGAAAAATGCAATAGAGAAAAAAAGGAAAAGTGCAGAAATAAAATGCTCGAGCCACTTAAATAACCCGCGGGGTGATGTCACCCAACTTCAGCATTTTGGAGGCCAAAACACAGAAAGTGGAGTGGCCTCCTCCCCTTTCAGTGTTTCGGAGGCCAAAACACCAAAAGGGTCAGGTTCGGCCCTTCATCCTTTTTTGTGTTTCGGAGGACCTGAGGTTCTCTGAAATTCTGAAAGTGAGAAAAGGGCCAAAAGGCACCTTTGTTTCTTCAAAAGGCCCCTCAAAATCCCAGTTCAAGGAACAGGGAGAGGGGCAGACCCAAAAATAAAATAAAAAAGGGGGCGCCCATGGTCAAAGGACCAAAATGAGGTGTGTTTTTTGGACCCACAACACACTCATCATATCATTAGATCCATATCATATCATACAATTCTCATTTTCTAAGTTGTCACCTATGAATCTACTTGCAACTGAGAGATAAATCAATAGGTCCTTAGGAATAGAGAGCGGTGAGATGTTCTTGAGTCTTGCAATTCATTGTTTTAATTAGCTTCATATCTTAATGATTCAATTTTCCCATTGTAATGTCTCGTTTAGGTTTGTGATTCACAAAATTACACACACAACTTATGATTCTGGTAGGTACACATAGGTCAGTGTGCACTAAATCCAATAGTCCAAGTAGTGAATTGTTCTTTTACCTTAAAAGTTCTCCTTTTCTATTTTTTGATTTGACATTATTTGCAAATATTGTTCACAGGTCTTGTCAACTTTGGCAAATATCTCACCACATGAAACAAACTAATCCGTATCATATTGAAAAAAGTTGATATGACACACCCTCTAGTGCCACAACCAGCTCTCATTGATCTGAGACATGAAATAATATTTTCTCCCAGTCTTCAAATGATACATGTTTCCTCTGGTCTTATTTACAACAACAATTACAACTCTATATTTTTTCTCTATCTCACATCCATCTTCCTAAAATACAAGATTATATTCATTCTCACACATTTTTCCAACACTCAAGAGATTATTATTCAGGATTTTCACATAGTAAACATTGTCATTGTTGTGTTTCCCATCAAAATAAACATAGCCAATCCTAACTATTCTTCCTCCTTGATTACCTCCAAATGCAACAAATCCCCCATCATACTTGTCAAGTTTTACAAACTTAATTTTATCACCAGTCATATGATTTGATAATCCACTATCAATGAGTCATTCATCTCTATTCTTTCTTACATATAAAGTGGAGCTCTTAGAATTTGTACTTTTTTTTAAAACTTTTAGAGAACTAACATGTTTAGCAGAAGAAGTATCTTATTTTGTTGTGAGAAATAAGAATTGATCATCTTCCTCATAATCAGATTCATCATCTGAAGTACTTGCATATTCTCTAAAATATAATTTTTTTTATTGAACTTTCCTTTACTCTCCTTGTTCTTTTGTTTTTCAATTTTGTAAGGACATCTAGAAGCATCACGACCAATATTTCCAAAGTGAAATCATTTAAAAGGTAACTTACCTTTGTATTTTGTGGTACCTTTCTTCATTCTTCTCACAAAGTTTGATCCTATCTCATCCAAGTCATCTTCATTTGATTCTTCCTCCTTTACTCGTGTCGTGGCCTTAAAATTAGTTCATGTCCTTATGCCAGTAGTACCAAAATATCTCATCTCAAAATAAATCAATGCAACATACATCTATTCTCTAGAATACTGATTCAAAATATGAGTTTCTTCAATAGCAGAGACCTTGGAACTATACGCTTTAGTGAGGGTTCGGAGTATCTTTTGTACCACATCATTTTTTTCTAGTGTGACACCAAGACTTCTAATCTCATTTACCACACTGTAAATATTGTGCATGTATGTTGTTATAATGTATTTTTATTCCATTTGCAAACCTTCATGTTAAGTCTTTTCATCCTGCATCTTATCTTGTTTGACAATATCATTGCCTTCATATGTACTTTTTAGGTTTTCCCAAACATCATGAGTAGTTTCCAAAGATACAACCTTAGTCAATTCAGATTTAGTCAAAGCATTGGAAATTGCATACCTTTCTCTTTCATTCACTTCATATGCCTCAATTTTATTATGAGTATTCAATCCACTAGTAGAATTCACATATTGAGTTTCCATAACTTTCTAGGTCTTGTAACTTAGATAAATCAAATATCCTCGCATTTTTACTTTCCAAAAACCATAGTATGTTCCATCAAAAGTAGGTAGTGTCATTTTATGTGCCATCAGGATCTCCTTAAGCAGATAATATCTTCTCCAAGGAACCACAACTCTAATACCAAATGTTGAATATGCAAGACAACTAAGAGGGGGGTGAATCAGTTGTCCTCAAATTTTTAAACTTAATAACACTGTTAATCAGCTCCACCAACTTACTTTAACCCTTAATTATAGAAAGATAACAACATGAAAACACAACAACCATGAAACATATGAAACACTAAATTTATCTAGAAAACCCTGTTAAGGGAAAAAAACACGGAGAATATTATTCTCAAATATAATAATATGTTAGTAATAACTGAGAGGGGGGCTGAATCAGTGGCCTAAAAAAAATTCCAATTAATCAACCCAAAAACTTAGTACCACAATATTAAGCCTCTAATTGTCTTCAATCCTATAAGATGAATGCCTTCAAATATACTTATCAAATAACTTCTGCTCGGAGTGCTCTGTTAAATCTTATTCTTTATGTTTACCGAATAGCAGTCTTTCAATTTACCGAATGATAGTAAATAGCTTAGTGTATACCGATCAATCCAGATTAGTTATGTGTAATGCAAAACACTAAAGTAATGAATCATAAACACATTGACACATGGATTTTTAACATGGAAACCCTGTTAAGGGAAAACCCACTTGGGACTGGTAAACCAAAATTTTCACTCTTCTGAAGTGAGCTCAGTGAAGAGCCAACCCGGTTAAAGGTTATAAACACACTGTTAAGTGTGACCTTGTTAGAGGATTTAAAAGATTAGTTTGTCACTTGATATTGGGCATCTCTATGCTACCTTCTATGACCAAACCCTGATTTGTCAAATGGTATCTGGCATCTCATCTTATCTTCATGATAAAACTTTTTGATACTCCTTGGGATGTATCTCAATATAGAAAGGATCTTTAAATCCCGCTTGGTTAAGAGACTTTATGAATCAATGGTTAAACTGAAATAGTATGATCTTTTCACATATACAACTTATACTTGCAAATTTTCAGATCTATTGTAAGCTCATTAAACCATTCTGATCAATATATCATTTCAATACCTTTGCTCCACTTTTGTTTTTGCTTGGTGATGCTATGCTTTGTTTCTCAGTGTCCGCAGAAATATTTAGCTCTTTCCTCTGCTTGATTGATCAGGGCTGTATGAAGTTGTTCTTCATCAGTTTCTCTTCAGCATCTTCTTTTTCATTCACTCCCCTTAATTCAATAATGAATTAAGTTGTCTCTTTATAGACATGATATCACCATTTGTCTCTTCTTGATTTTCTTGTTCTTGGCGTGATCCACAATCTTAGCCAATCTTGATTTAAAGCATAACTTTTGCTTTATCTCATAGAAATCTTCTTGCCAACTGGACAAAACAGATTTAAATCCTTTACTTATCTTTGGCTTTATCTTGTCAATAAAAATAATGATAACTACCAATTAAGTCTATATTTAGCTTTGTCAGCTATATATTTTGTCATTTCTGAACTCTAGTTAACTTCGGTGTTTTAACTCTTTAATAGCTTTAGTCAACACTTCAGTCCTCCTCAGGCTTCTCTGTCGGGTTTGTATGTCTGTCGGGGTTGTCTGTCCTTCGGGCTTCACTGCAAAGTTATGCTCGTTAGTTAACACTTTAATTATAGCCGTCGGTAATGCTTGTGATTCTGCTCTTCAAAAATTCTCATCGATTTCTTTGCTCGGGCAGGACTGTGACTTAAATTTGGTGATCTTTGTCCGTCGGGTTCCACTAGCTGTCAATGTTTGAAGTCACTTAATGAATGCTTGTCTTTTATACAATACTGAAAGAATAATTTGTATCTCTCTAAAGTCTTTGACACTTTTATTATAACCGATTAGATTATATCAAGTTGACATCAATGAAAATACAATCCATTAACTAATTTAATGTCTTACATTATCTTTATGCATTTTGGTGATCAACTTAACATATTCAAATATTCAATCAGTTACATGTCATCATAATATTGGTTAAGGTGATTTTTATAGAGAAAGGCTCACTATCAAGGGATCATTGCCAAAGGACTCACTGTCTAAAGAGAGACAGATCACTACTAGAGGAGAAAGATAAAAGAGAATAAATCCACCACTTATAGGAAGCACCAACTCAACCAACTAATCTTCATTGCACCAACATATAACACATGAATGTCTACATTTCTCGCAAATACCCTTCACAACAACTTAACCAATCAGGGAGACAAATCCTCTTTCATATGTCCTCTTCACATGAGTACGCACTTGTACAGAAGTCTGCATAAGTATACAAATGTCACTCTCCACTTTCTCAACCACACTATCCATAATGATTTTTCCTTTATTTTTATCAATATATAACTTGTGAAGTCTCCCACAGTCGGCCAGGCAACTAGGCGAATATAATTTGAAATAAGTCAACACCAAACATTACCATGGTGAGGAAGAATGAGAATTGGACCACAAACCTTTATGTCTAGGACCAAAAATATCATCATACATGTTACATTTTCTCTTGCATTAACCAAGACAAAAATAATGAAATGTAAATACCCGAGGTCAGCCAAACCTAGAGTAGAACACCATTGAACTTTGAAACCAAGTGTTTAAAATCAAAAAACTCATGCCAACTAAAATTAATGAAGCTAAGGACATCAATATTTCATTTCCATAAGTGCACCAATAGAAGCATTCATGCAAAGAAATATGAAGCATGCATTTCACACAAAAACCATAATCAGACATTGCTAAATACAAACAACTGCCAAATACATGCACTTCCTTCTAAACCTCAAAAACTTGAAATAGATATATCTCCAAAGAGTCTTCAACATAATTCCAAACTATCATCAACATATTCTCAACATACAGAGTATGGAAACCGAAGACGACACTAATGCCCAGGAAGAGGATAATAGTGAGTCCTCTTAGGAAACGGGAAGTGACAAAGCCAGCAATGCCAACTCTGAAGATATGGATACTGAAGGTCCTGAGGACAACTATGCCCCTGAGGATACTATAAATCAAGGTGAAGTGAGGGCTATCTCCCTTGAGAAGGCTGAAAAAGAGCCCCCATTTACTAAGACTTGCGCTGAGATTACTATCCTTCCTCTGAATTCCCTTGTTCTGGTGAACTATGCTAACTTGCCTTCTAAGGAGGACACAAATTCTAGGGCTATCTCTCAGAAGACTTGTGTGAATAAAGAAGAGGGTAGTGACAAAGAGATCAAAGGTAAAGTGGATTCTGGGGGTAGTCAGGAGAATGCGACGGAGAAGAGCTAAGAGAATACTAGGTTTCTGAAGCTGGTTAAAGAGCATGTTGAGATGGACTATCAGATGAATTCTTGGCTGTTTGAAGAAATCAAAGACATTAATGGTAAGTACACTAAGCTCAAGGACAGAGTGAAAAAAATTGCTTTGTTGTTAGCCAAGCCCACGCATAGTGGCAGGAATGAAGTTGAGACCCAAGATGAAGATGATGAAAAAAGGCTGATGGAGAAGCTTGAACTAAATATAAATGTGGTGGTCAACTTCCACTTGCAGACTACCTCCAGTCGTATCCAGAGCATAGAAGACACCCCCAGCAGAATTATGAAGAACAACTATGAGGGCATGAAGGTGGCTAACAATAACTTGAGGGCTCTAATATCTGTGCTGCAAGGGAACTCTACTCCCATTGTCATGGATGAAGATGTTGTTAAAGACCCCAGCTCTGTTGGCCCTAGATCTCGTACTAGGGAAAGTGCTAAAAAGATGAAAGTTGTCAACGCAAAGGAAATCAAGGATCTCAGGGATGTCATCCAACAATATGACTTGTTGACGGCTAACTCGGCAGAGATTATGGAAAAAGTGACTTAGCTGTGTTTTTCCTCGTGTTCGTATGTTTTTGGTCTATTTAGTTTCTTTTTGTTGGTTGGTTGTGTTGGGGGGCTCCTATTGTCTCCTTTTTTCCCCTAGCTGATCCTTTTTGCTACTTTTTTTTTAGTTGTGTTGTTTACTGCCTATCTTTTATTCTAATGTATAGGGTTACGGTTCCCTTCAAAAACTGCTTTAACCTCAATCAAAAACATACAAAGTATGTGGAGTAATATACTCATCACTAATTACAAAAATATTGTCACAAATGATAATAGCATCAAATTGACATCAATGACAACCATAGCAACACATTCATATTGATTCCTCAATCGTTCATTCTACTCAATTCCACAACACATATTGGAGATAACATATCAGACTTTCAGAGCTTATTGTAGATTATATTTGAGGAGAGAAAGTTTGGAGAAGATTGAAGAGGGTTTATTTCTATCCGTCGGTTATATTTTATCCCTAGTTGGTTGTACCATTATCATCCAGTCATACAACTTCTTGAAGGGCCACATGAAGTTTCAAAAGAAGTTGTTGGCATTTGTAAGGTCAAGAATTTATATTTATTGGAGTACTTTACTACTATTTGACATTTCTAGACCTAGTTGTTCACTTTGGGAGCATTTTGGCACCTTAAGAATGTATATTGCAAGAAAATTTGATTATTTCTTGTTTATATTTTGTGAACGTGTGGGATTTAGATATGATATGCCATTTTATGATCTAGGTTATCATTATATTTGAGAAATACTGGAAAATCAAATCAAGAATAAAATCTAGAATCTTAAGTTGTTTAATTTATGAGTATCATCTATTTTTGTTGTATTAAAAATGTTGCAATATCATATTTATCTTCACTATATTGATCATTGATACATTGTAAAAAGAATTCAAAAAGTAATTCCAAAACACAAAAAATTAGAACACACATAGGTTTTCATTTTACAATGGTATCAAAGCAATATATCTTGGCATCGTGAACGGTTCAAAATTTAAAAAAATAGTGATATGACATATTGGGATCAATCACCTTTCACATTATATTATTGTAGGAATAGGTCAGCCCAAACTGGATTGAAGAGGATAAAATAGAAAATTAGAGTACAAGAAATTTGAATGATGAAATGTAAGAGGAGGAGAAATATTTTGAATATTTTGGATGCCTTGGTTAGAGGGTAATAATCTGATTAAGAAAGGCACAACAATAAAAAGAGATATTGTATTTATTAACACAAATGATGGCTTGAAAATGAGACTAAATATTGATGCAAAAAATTCCAATGATGGAGGAAACAGAGGTAATAATGGCTAAGGAGATAATTCATTTCATGGTGGTGACACAAATAAGAAAACTAAAGCCATTATTTATAGGCTTCTTATGCCTACATTCCCACCTAGGGAATCGATACAAGTTGATAATGAGCTAGAGATAACTCTTTTTTCAAAATCAATTGTGTAAATATTGAGATAGTGAAGGTCTTTAGTTCCAAGTGGCTATATCATTGAGGAGCCATATGAGTGTCATAATGAAGCATAAACATCGTACTAGAGGAAAAACGTAGATTTGTGACTTTTACAAGAAGGTAGGGAAGTTGAAATTGTCTTACTATGATGGATTAGGGATGACTTCAACTAGAGCTTAGGTATAGAAAGTGGATACTTATTTCCAACTCAAACATATGTCAGAAGATGATGCCATTAAGTATGTTGTGATACATCTTCATCCTATTGCACGTGACTGATGCATCATGGTATCATCACCATGCAACATGATAAGATCACTTCTTATGCAAATTTTATAGAGAGGTTGATTGAAAATGTTCATAGAAGGATCTGGAGCTGCATTTGAAGGTGTGGCGGAGCTGAAGAAGTGGAGTTTAATGGATATTTATATTGCATATTTTTAGAGACTTGTATTAGTTTTCACATATATATCAAAGATGAGGCTTATTCTTCTTTTTATGGATGGGTTATTAGATCCCTTGAGAGGGTGGATCAAAGCTCTCAATCCACCTACCTTGCAAGGGGCCATTAATAAAGCAATGGATATGAAGGCTTCTTCATCATGAAGAAAATTTCAATCTAAAGGCTTCCCTCCTAAGAAAGATAAAGATAAAATTCATTTTATAAGGAGATGCATTAACCATAGAGTGATTCAAATAGGTTGGATGGTGAGAAATTGAAGGACCTTAGGAGGATGAAATTGTGTTTCCATTGTAGAGATCCTTGGAATCCTTCTCATAAGTGCAGTTTTAAAGCTAAGGCTAAGAAATTAGAGCATTTTTCTACTAAGGAATCTACATCATAAATTTCATATCAGTGGTCTAATTTAGATATTGGGGATGAGGAAAACACTACAAAAGAGGAAACCCAGGATGATGGGACCATTGCATAACTCACCTGTGCTCAAAAATAAATTACATTCAAGTGATTAGTGTGATGTAGGGGTAAAGGGTGATATCATTAATTGATACAAGGGCTATTACATAATTTCATTAATGAGAGATTTGTTGCTAAAAGGTATTGCAGACTAAGAAGCATGAGGGCTTCAGAGAGATGGTGGATACCAGTGAAAAGCTACCTTGTAAACACAAGATCACAAATTTGAGCATGCATCTAGGTGATTTTAATTTGAGGGATGAATTATTTTTAGTAGATATGAGAGATCAAGATGCCATCCTAGGTATGACTTAGATGTTGTCACTTGTATAATTTTCCTTCGATTTGAAAAAGTTGGAGATGAGGTTTGAACATTAAGGGAAGAAATAGTGCTCAAGGGAAAGTGAGATCAAGGGCCAAGGGTAATGTCACTCAAGAGAATGGAGAGGTTGATTAGGCATGGTCAAGTAGAGTGGGAAGTAGAATGTCTTGTTTTCAGTAGAAGAGTAGATATCATCCAGATATCTACGAGCTACTATCCAAGCATAAAAATATTTTGGGATTGTGTCTGATGGAGTTCCACTAGAGAGAAGTATAGAGAATATTATAGATTTGGACAAGAGTGTCAAAACAATGATCACCACAACATACAGATAACCTAAGAGGTACAAGGATGAAAGAGAGAAGGCAATTAAGTAATTACTAGAGATGGGTACCATTAGACCAAATAAGAGTCCATTCACATTAGCAGTTTTATTGGTTAAGAAAAGGATATCAACATGCAGATGTGTATTCATTACAGATCACTGGACATAAAATAATCAAGAATTGGTATCTAATTCGTGAGATGGGTTAGCTGATAGATTAATTGTATGGGGCCTGATTCTTCTCTAAGATAGATTTGAGTTCAAGGTACCATCAGATCTAAATGATCGAGGATATTGAGAAGGAAAATTCCAGGTGCCATTTTGGGAATTTTGAATTCTTGGTGATGCCTTTTGGTTATTTAATGCTCAAACTACTTTTTAGAGTTAAATGAACCAGTTATTCAAGACACAATTAAGGAAGTTTTTATAATCTTCTTTAATGACATCTTGTTTTCTAGTGAGACATTGGAGAATCATATACAACATCTATACGGTTTCTTAAGTATTTTGGAGATGGTTCTCTTTATACAAGGAATCTAAGTGTGACTTAAGGATTACAAGGCTTCTTTATTTGGGCCATACTATCATTACACAGAGAGTGAGAGTTGATCTAGAAAAAATGATGACTATTATTGAATGCCCTACTCTTACTAACATCACACAGCCTAAGGGATTCTTTGGACTTGACGGTTTTGAAAAGAGATTTTTCAAAGTTTTTTCACATATAGAATCCCACTTACAAACTTGACAAAGAAAGGACTTTTTTAATGGTCTGAGATAGCAAACAATTATTTTGAACACTTTAAGAAAGTAATGTCTTCCTACCAAGTTTTATCTATTCTAGACTTCTCCAAGCCCTTTGAGTTGGAGTGTGATGCATTAAGAGAAGGGATTGGTGCAGTTTTAATGCAAGAGAAACATCTCATAGCCTTTGAGAGCTAGAGACTAAGAAGGATAGGAAAGAGATACTTCATTTATGATATAGTGGTGTTAACCATTATAAATGCATTAGCCAAATTCAAACTATGTTTAGTGGGGTAAAAAAATTTATCAAACGGATCAATGACATAAAATATTTCATGAACCAGAAGGCCCTCGATGATAGGAAGAAGAAGTGGGTTAGTAAGCTATAAGAATTTGATTTTGACATTGAGTATGTTAAGAGGAATAAAAATGTGGTTGTTCATGCACTTTCTAGGAGGCAATATTTATGATCTTTGGTTGAGATATCTACTGGTTGGAGGGATTTTATTTTAGTAGAATATGCTAAGGATCCATGGACAAAAAGTATCATGCATGGCACAGGTCATGATGATAGGTACATTGTAGTTAATGACTTGATTATCTATAAGGACATAATTTATTTGGTGCCTTCTTTACAACTTAAGGTGAAGATATTGAGGACTTTCCACGATGCACCCATGGCTAGTCACCTAGGCTTCTTCAAGAGGAGGGGTTCACTTGGAAAGAACTTAAAAATAAATAATTTAATTACACTAGAGAGTGTCCCACTTGCCAGCAGAATAAAACTGAGTACACTTATCAAAATGGTTTACTTTAGCCCCTAGTTATTCTAAATTAAAAATGGGAATAAATCTCTATAGACTTCATTACAAGACTACCTAAGGTATAGGGAAAGATTGATGCTTGATAGGTTGACTAAATTTGCAACAACAAAAGAAAAATCCATTTCAGCTATTTAAACAGTAGCACAGATAGTAGATTTATTTTTTAGAGATATCTTCAAGTTGCATGGGTTGTCCAAGAATACTTAGTGGCAGAGATAGCAAGTTCTTGAGTATCTTTTGGCAAGATTTGTTCAAGTTAAGTAGAACTAACCTCACTCCTAGAATCTAGCTACCAACCACAGATGGATGGAAAAATAGAGATAGTGAATAAATGGGTGGAAAGGTATCTTAGAAATTATGTTTCTAGGTAGCAGAGAGCTTAGATTAGATGGCCTCACCTTGGTGAATATTGCTAAAACAGTCTCACATTTTCATTAGGATGTCATCAATTATGTCCTTGTGTGGTTACGAGGCTCCTAATTTCATGTATTTTCTTCAAGGAGATAGAAGAGTGCTTAAGCAAAAGTATTTACTACAAAAGATCCAAGACATAATGAAATCCTTGAAAGAAAACTTGTAGTAGGCACAAAATCATCAAAAGTTGTATGTTGATCAGCATAGTTTTGAGTGTAGTTTCAAGGTGGGGGACAAGGTATATTTGAGATTACAAGCCTATATATACTCCTCCTTTAAAATAAGTAGAGCATATAATCTCAATCTGACTTTTTAAGGACCTTTCAGAGTTATTTTAAGGGTTGGAGAAGTTGCATATGAGCTTGAATTACCAATTAGCAACAGAGATACAATGTGTTTCATGTATCCACACTCTAGAATACACTCAGGCACAATGTGATTCCCCAACTTATTTGCCACCATTGGATGATGAGGGGAAGCTAATTTTGATTCCAAAGGCCATTATTAATACAAGAGAGTAGAGTCTAAGGAGGAGGAACATCACAAAGTATTTTTTCAAATGGAGGAACTTGCTAGTAGAAGATGCAACATGGGAGAATACCAGGTTCTACAACACCCAAAGTTGAGATCACTTGAGGACAAGAAATTTTAGGAAGGATAGATTTTAATGTCCCCTTCCTATGCCAGTTCAACATGGTGAGATCATTATCCTATCAAGTTGATTTTTGCATGCTAATGAATGGGTTTAGGGATATCAAGAGAAGTTTCATGTTTAGATAGTTTAAGTGAGTGTTACACTCTTTTCTAGAGCCTCTTCAAGTTATTTCTCCTACACATACTTTTTTCGTAAGTTAGTTATGGACATCGATTGAGTTAATTGGTGAACTTACCATTTTAGTATTGTCAGTGGATTCAATTTGGATGATCGTCTCAACTTTTAATTTAGTCTAGGGGCTTTGAATTAAATGAAAATAAAGATTTACCTTTATCATTATTTTAATTTATATAATTAAGGACTATAAAGGGGGACAATTATAATGTAAAACATTTTAAACATATGACCCCTTTAATTGAAAGAAACTTTGGCTAATTAAATGGAAACAACTTTATTTAATGAAGTTGCCTAGGAGAAAGGAGTTGACCCTCTTGGAGAGAGTATAAAAATGACTTGTTAGCTCTCATTTTGGACATGTTGAGTTTTTATTTTGATGTTACTTTTATTTGGTTTGTGAGGACAAAAACCCTTGCAGGTAACATTCTATGTGTTATTGGGAGATCTTAATGCTTATTTGTATTTGACATCCTATTAAAGAAACAACAAGAAACCTTTTACCTTTTTGTCTCTTTTGTCATATTTATTTATTTTATGCATTATATTTCTCAGCAACATCAAGAATACAAATTAGCTTAAATTATTTGTATTATATATTAAACAATTTCTTTTTAAATGACTTAATGGAAAATTTTGCACGAATTGACATACATAGATGCAAAAGGTTTGACTCTTTTTATTTTTCTTATAGATAGGCAATTTTGCCTCTTAATCAACTAAAATTTGTTAATGCTTCAACAAACAAGATTAAACCATTAGATAAATAGATTCATATCATTTCCATCAATTGCCATGAGTTTTGGTTCATGGGTTTTGTAAACTATGATTATTTCATTCAAAGGCCACATTTGGGCATATTGGAGATTACATAACAGAGATTCAAATCTTATTGTATAATCATATTTGAAGAAAATATATTGGGAGAAGATTGAAGAGGGTTTATTTCTATTTGTTTGTTATATCTTCTCCCTAGTTGGTTGTACCATTCCCATCCAATCATACCACTTCTTGAAGGGCCGCATGAGGATTTTAGGGAATTTGTTCAAGTTTTTAAGAGATGGAATCTTATTGGATTACTTTGCTAATGTTTGACATTTCTTGACCTAGCTGACCATTTTGGGAGCATTTTGGCACCTTTGAAATGCACATTTTATGAGAATCTATGGTTATTTCTTGGTTGCATTTTGTGGGTATGGGGGATATCGATATATTATGTCATTTAATGATCTAGGTTGTCACTATATTTGAGACATATTGAAGTATCAGATCAAGAATAAAATATGAAATTCTCAATTGTGTTATTTTTTAGTGTTATCTCTTTTTCTTGTATTAAGTGTTGCGATATTTCCTATTTATCTACCCTATATTTTTCATTGAAGCATCACAAAAATTATTATTATTTTTTTTTTTTAAAAACTCATTCCAAAAAAAAATAAGAGCACAAACAAGGTTGCATATTACAATATTGGAGATGTGGTTTTCTCAAAGATGCCTTGGTAGGATATATTTCATGGTTTAGACTAATCCTTTTGGGTATTTCATTGTTCTTTTTGATGATTATTACATTTTGGGGTTCTAGGATGAGAGAGTGTTGTAAAGGAACAATGATTTTGTAGTTTTTATAAAAGTGGAATAGTTTCAACATGGTGGTTATTTATTGAGGCTAACTTGGAACCTTGGAATTACTTGGGTTTGTAGTCCAATAGTTGTTGATGAGAAATTTGATGATGACTTTCCTAACTTCATCCCTGTCAAGTCTCAGTTTTCTTTAATTAAAGAGAAATTCTCTAAGGAGTTGACTGAGTCTACTCAGTATATGATTGATCTACTTATAGGAGGTTTTCAAGAGGTCTCTTGTGTAGGTACCTTTTTGGACAACGCCTTGTGCAAATGGTACTACAAATCTTATAGGTTGACTTGGGACACAAATTATTCTTGGTATAAGTTTGGAGATTAATCAGATGATTGTGGGGTTGTATTGGCATTGTTGAGGACGAAATATTTTTGGGAAATGAAAACTATAATGTTCCCATTTATAGATTATTTGGTAGTGTAGTTGTCGTTGATTTTTTGGGTTTGTTTCAACATGTTCAGAGTGGTATTTTGATGTTACCAGTGAGGTCAGACAATTTAGAAGAGTCATATGATGCTTTCATATGCTATTTCCAACTTTTAGTTTGGGCTCCACTATTCTTGGAGTAGTAAATCACCTAGTTAAGTTTGTCTATCATCTTTTATCATAGGGGTCACTCCTACATAGTCAGATTTAATTCCATTTTTTAGCCATTTTCATTGATTGAGTATAATATTGAGCTATATTTAATTATTTTCATTAAGGTTTATGTTTTAATGAAATTTAATTATCACCTAGTGTTATAGTTCATTGGAAAGAAAATGAAAAATTTAAATGACGAGACTATTAAAAGTGAGTTTTTAGTGGCTAAAATGTTTTAAAAGTATATTGAGTCACTTTCTGGAGTTAAATAGCTTATTAAATTAATAAAGTGATTTTAAAAGGGAGTTTCTTAAAAGCTCCCTAAAAGGCTTGTAAAAAGGGAATAAAGAGTGTAGTTTCTATGTAGTGAGTTTATTAGTTCTGATATACCTCTCTAAGAAAACTCTAGATTATTTGTAAAGTTGGACTTGGTTTGACTAGGCCTTCCTAAGGATGAAATTCATCTTTAAAAAAACTACCTATGGCAGTGAAATATAGTGCATTTCTAGTTTGGTATTTTTAAGCATTGTTCGAGTTTCAAGAGTTTTCAAAGATAATTTCTATTGTTGGACGTATTATTCCAACTACCTTGAGATTCACATTTTACTCATATCTCCAAAAAATAAGATATTATTTTGGATATTATCTCAAAGGTTTTCTTATAGCTAGGTGATGAGGATGCATATATAATATGAGGGTTTTGGTTTGACATTTATTTTTCTATCTCAATTCACCCCTTGCCTGCAACGCCCAGCTTGAGTATTGGCACGTGGAAAATTTTGAGACTTTTTCCTATGTTTAAAGGCTGCAAATTTATCTTGTGGAGGCGTTTAAGGGTTCCTAACAATTCTGGATCAGTTTGGAGGGTAAAAGAAGTGATTATAATTTCTTATGTGAACCGCTCTTGTGTTTTTCCTTGTATTTAGTTGTTGGAGTAGAATTCTAAATTAAACTTTAAGGTTTGGTGGTTTTTGGATTGTGATATGACTGAAATATCATGGTAGACTTGTAATAATCTTTGTATGCGCATTGATGGTGAATTTGAAGATATTTCAAACCTTTGGTAGCAAGGAGACACATATTTCTGAAGGTACTCATGCTTAGTCTATTTTCTAAGTGCATGCTTGATTGTAATATCCAAATTGAATGTCAAAACATCCTGATTTTATGAGCAGTTGTTTCTATGGTTCATGTACTTCAACTTTAGATGATGTTAATGTTTCTTTTCCATAGACAGGTATCTGTTGTGAATGAATGAAACAAATCAGAACAATATTGCAAGTACTTATTTGTATTGGCAATTTTCACAAATCAACAAGACAATGGAATTTGCCAATAAATGTATGCAATCTGTGTGACGAAATTACTCTAAGGTAAAAGTGCAAAAAATAATTTACTAGCAAATAGGGTAGCATATTACAAAACTTGTATGTCATATCTGGACTCTAGTTTTGATGCAAATTCCTACATCTCCTATTCTCACCTCTTATTCCACATTTCTTCATGTTCGCCTCCCCCAATCATTGGATCTTTCTATGTCTCATTAATGACCCAATTTGACCTCTGCAACTACTCAAAGAGGATTTTCCCACCTAAAAGCCCATGTCAATCCAAAGGTGCAAATTTTCATACAATATTAAAGGTGGATGATAAGAGTAACAATGTTGTTATTAATTTGATGGTTAAGTTATATATGTAGATGTTCTTCACACAAACTCTAGGCCACCCATTCAAGAACTTTCATAAGATTTCAATTTGCCTTGCATGCCACATTTGTGATCTCGAATTCTATGTCAAATTTTCACAAGCAAATAGTCAAGGAAAAATAGAGTTATATACCAGCTCATTTGTCAACATTTCTACATTTCCGCATGATTGTGAATGTTAAGTATTGTCTATGGTTTCAACTCCTATATTGTAAGGAAACTCAGGTGCGGAAACAACTTCCTACACTAATCTCTAAAGGAAAGTATTGTGCAAATTCTTTTAAATCCTTACAATTGCAGATTCGTTAACTACTTTAACAAAGATATTGCAACCATATACCATGCATACAGAAAATAGAGAATGACACAATGATTTACCCTTGGGAAAACCTTTCGGTAAAAAACCCCAGCACTCCAAAACCTG
>MU224878.1:562671-576202 GCA_018584345.1 Thuja plicata | reverse complement strand
TATATATATATATATATATATATGATCATTTGGCATACTTAAACACGAACGAAGCTATATTTCAACACTCCCTCTTAGTAAGAGAGGGTTTAAGATGTATTGTAGAAAGTCATAGTATTTCATGATTGCCTACACAATTCGGGACAACATAAAGAAGTCTTAGTCATGATATATACTTAGACATTTCAATATCATGATATCTGGCACAATCCAGGACAACCTGTTACAGTGTCAATCATGATATATGAGTTATTACATCATACAGTAATAACATCCCAGCATCAAGATATCTGGCACAGTCTAGGACAACCCGTTAGGGTGTCAATCTTGAAGGTTGGTTAACTATTGTCAAGATCATCACCTTGTAATAGTAACCCCAATAGAAGATTGTCATCTTCTTGAACACAATTGAAATATTTCAAAATAACTTTATTTATATATTCATGAATACAAAGTACAAGAGTAGGAATTTCATCCCAACAAGTTTTAAAGTCTAGTCATACCAATTTTTCTCCTGAAATAATCTATCTTCAATTTTGCAAGAGGTTTGTTAAATATGTCAGCATTTTGTTCTTCAGTGTTGATATAAACTAGTTTAATGATGTTCCTATCAACCATGTCTCTTATGTAGTGGTAAGGAATCTCTGTGTGTTTTGATCGATTATGGAAAATTAGATTTACTGAGAGTTTGATGCAGCTTTGATTATCACAATGAATAATGGTAGGTTTCAAGGGTTTTCCAAAAAAGATCAAACAATAGCTTCCTTAACCAGACTGCTTCTCGAGCTCCCATAGAGGCAGTCATGTATTCTACTTCAGTGGAACACTGAGCAGCAGCCGACTATTTTCTGTTGAACCAAGATATCATTGTTGATCCTAAACTGAAACAACATCCTGTGGTACTCTTGCGATTTGTGGAATTGCCTGCCCAATCTGAATCTGAGTAACCCTGAAGTTGGATCTCAACTTTTTCATATTTCAAACCAAGTCCAATAGTTCATCTTAAGTATCTCAGTATGTGCTTAGCAGCCATTAAGTGAATTTGCTTAGGTTCACACATGAAGTGCCTTAGTACATTTTTTGGATAACAGATGTCAGGGCATGCGTTTACTAGATACATGAGAGATCCAATAATTTGTCTGTATGGTGAGGAATTTGTAGGTTCAAAATTTTCTGCTTCACTTTTTAGCTTGTGTAGATTTGTTTTCATTGGGGTAGCCAATGGTTTACAATCCATCATTCTAAATCTGGTTAGGATGTCAGAGGTATACTTTTCCCGATTTAATAAAATGTGATCTTCCTTTTGCCAAATTTCTAGACCCAGAAAGTACTGTAGTAGGCCCATATCCTTCATATCAAACTCAGCTACTAGGTCTTGTGTGCACTTTATAATCAGGTGATCTTCTCCTGTTATAAGCAAGTCATCAACATAAAGGACTAGGATTATCATATCACCTTTTACTACTTTGAAGTAGATGTTAGAGTTTGATACGTTTTTGGAGTACCCTAGTTTGGTGAGATAAATGTCTATCCTTTCATACCATGCTCTCGGGGCTTGCTTAAGGTCATAAAGAGCCTTTTTTAACTTACATACATATTGATCTTTGTTATGTGTGATAAATCCTTTTGGTTGCTCTATGTATACTTCTTCCTCAATTTTCGCATTCAGAAAGGCAGTCTTGACGTCCATTTGGTGTACCTTCCATCTTTTAGATGATGTTGTTGCAAGTATGGTTCTTACAGAGGTGTATCGAGCTATGGGAGCAAATGTTTCTTCATAGTCAATCCCAGCCTTTTGTGAGAATCCTCTAGCAACAAACCGGGCTTTGTGTTTTTCAATACTGCCATCTGGAGCATATTTGATTTTGAATAACCATTTTGAAAAGACAATTGATTTGTCTTTGGGTCTGGACACAGCATCCCAAACATCATTTTTCAGAATGAACTGATACTCTTCAATCATGGCTTCTCTCCAAGCTTGTTTTGTCAAGGCTTTTTCAACACTGTCAGGTTCAGATTCTGTAAGCTCGGTTAGAAGGGCAGTATAACATTTTTGTGTTCTTCTCTTGTTTTCTCCAAATATTTGATCTGGCTCTACATTATTTTCTTCAAACATCTTTCTTGCCCATAAGGTTCTCTTTTTGTTATTTGATATTTCATTATTCTCAACATTTGGACATGTAGGCTCAATATTTGAAGATGTAGGCTCAAAATCTATTGTATTATTCTCTCTTCCATTCTCATTTGTAAGATCTCTATCTAGATCTGTTATGGAATCATCCTCAGTATTTGTGGATATGAAGCTTTCTTCAAACTTTACATCTCTGTTGATTTCTACTGATCTCTGATCTGGGATATAGATTTGATATCCCTTAGTATCCTCACTGTATCCTACGAATATACCCTTCTTCCCAGAGGGTTCTAGCTTAGTTCTCTTTTCTTTTGGAACATGAATGTAAACAGGACAACCAAACACTCTTAGATGGCTTAAGTCTGGTTTGTTTCCTGTAAATACTTCTTCTGGTGTAGTAATTTTTAGGATAGCATGAGGACACCTATTTTGTATGTATACAGTTGTGTTTGCAACTTCAACCCAGAAGGAGATGTGAATGTTTTGGTCATGCATCAGGCTTTTGTTGCTTCAATAATGGTTCTATTTTATTTTTTCCGCTACTCCATTCTATTGAGGATTATATGGTACAGTATCCTCCCTCTTAATCCCAACAGATTTCCAGAATTCTTTAAAACTATCAAAAGTATATTCACCTCCATTATCAGACCTTAGGGTTTTTATTTTCTTGTCGGTTTGATTTTCAACTAGTGCTTTGTATTCTTTGAACTTAGATAGAACTTCATTGGATTCTTTTAGTTTTAACAAGTATATCCAAGTTCTCCTAGAGTAATCATCAACAAAGATTACGCAGTATAAGGCACCTGATAGTGAGTGTGTTGACATAGGTCACATAGATCCGTGTGAATAAGTTCTAATACATTTTTAGATTTGTGTTTGCTTGTTGGAAAGGACCCTTTAGTATTTTTTCCTAAGGCACAACCTTTGTATATACGTCAATGTTCAGGTTTACGATGAGGTATCCCTGAGGTGATTCTTTTTAGGGTTGGAAGAGCACTATATCGAATATGGCCTAACCTTTTGTGTCATATCTCATTCTTGTTTTGAACTTCATGGTTTAAAGCAATATTTTGTTCTCCACATAATTTATATAGACTGCCTTCCCTAGATCCTACAGTAATGGCATTCTTGATATTGGAGTTTTTTGTCCAGAGAAGAACTTTATCTTCATTGAATGTGACTCTATATCCTTGATCAGCTAGTCCTGATATGGAGATTAAGTTCCTTTTTATTCCAAGTACATATAGTACTTCTTTTAACTGTAAGGTCACTCCTCTTATCTTGATTGAACAGGTCCCAATTCCTTTCACGGGATAAGTAGATTTGTCACCAATTGTAACTTCTTCTGAGGAGTTTCCTTTAAAGGTTTCAAATTGATCCCTAAATCCAGTGATGTGTCTGGAGGCTCCACTATCAATTATCTAGGTACTTTTATTTGAGTTCAGTTCACTTGACAAAGCTAGGAAGAAGAGTGAGTTTTCCATTTCTTTGACTTCAGCTAGTGCAGCTTGAATTTCCTTTCTTTTTGGACAAAATTTGTGAATATGCCCGAATTTCTCACTTGTAGCATTGTACTTTTGAAAGATCCCTTTTATTGAAGGTTTTAGTGCTCTTCTTCCTTTTTGAAAAAAAATTCTTTTTGTTAGACGTGTTTGTGTGGAGTGCCAGAACTTCGCTTTCTTTGTTAGGTCCTATTCCTCTTGAGATTAATCTTGATTCTTCTTGAGTGCAATCATTTTTCAGTTGTTCAAATTTTGGTAATGGAGGCCTTGCACTTACACACTAAATGAATGATTACCGGGAGATAGGTAGTCCTCTTAGAGCAATTAAGGAAAGTTCCAGATCATCCATTTTATTTCCAATAGTAAGGAGTTGATCCCTTAACTGAAATTCTCCTAAAGTAAGAGGTGATTATTTCCCCTTTGTTCATTTTTATATTCATGAGTTGTTGTTTCAGAGTCAATAATCTACTAGCATTGTTGATTTCAAATGTGTCTTGAATGGTTTTGAATATTTTAAATGCATTGGTTAATCTTGAAATGCTAGGAAGTATAGTCTTTGACAGAGTCAATAATCAACTTCCTGGCTTTGTTATTTTGCCTTTTCCAAGTGGATTTTTCTACTTCATCTTCAGGTATTTTTGTTTCTTTCTCTATATAGTCCTCCAATTCGAGTTCTAATAGAAGTGAAGTAATTCTAGTTTTCCAAGATATAAAGTTGGATGCACCCTCAAGTCTATCTTCCATTCTCATACCGTGAGCCATTATAATATACACAAATATAATTTGTTATTTTATATGAGATGTCTAAAAATTAAAATAATATATCTTCTCTAATAACTTCGCTCTGATACCATGTTAAGGAATATTAGATCAGAAGATTGAATTATATTACTTACAATTGATATGCTGCTGTAGAATGCAATTGCCTTATTGATTGATTGATTCCACAATATCAGTGAGTATATATATTAATACATAAAGTCATGACCAAACATGGTGGTTGCCATGTAGGGTCATGACCCTACGTTTAGTTAATTTAATCAACCATAATAATAAGCGCACGATAACATGATTAAGCAATATGTTCTGGGCCGTAACTTTAATCATAACACTGGGGCACGATAACACTTTGTACTGTAATGTTATTACAGATACACGATGACTATCGTGGCTGTAATAACATTACAGTCCACGATGGTATCATGCACTGTAAGGTTAATGCAGTAACACGATAACTATCGTGTGACTATAAAAACTTTACAGTCCACAATAGTATCATGTTTGTATTCTAATATATATTGCGGTTGTGTTTATTGATGCACTCAATAATGCATTCAATATGTTTCTATAATATGTCGATAATAACAATTTTATATATATATATATATATATATATATGCTTATGATCATTTGGCATACTTAAACACGAACGAATCTATATTTCAACAATTCATGCTCTTGAAATGCCGTCCAAACCCTAATATCAAGCTAGAACTGAATATAATCTTCGCCTGAGGTTGTACGGCTAGGATATGAATGAATGTAATACCATAAATTTCTCGCCACTCTAATCTGCAATTTCGATCTCTCTAAACTGCTCTCAACAATTATGATTCAAAATTTCTCCTCAATAATTCGACGCCTCTAACAATAATTCTAATTTGTGATGAAAATTGACACCATGAAAGCTGGGGTTTCATCCAACTCTCTATACTTCCAAGAGTTTTTGTTCCTAGAAGCCTGATTGTTGCTCAACCCCTTCACAAAACTCAAACTTCAATATATTGTTCTGAAAAGAATAACTTGGGTGATCAAAATGGTTGGCCCAATTACCTTTTTTTTTCTTTTCCTCTTCCATCCAAATGGTTCAAACCATTTAGGGTTTCTCCCATTATTTTAATTCATAAAATATATTAAAATAATTAATCCTCTAATGAATCGATCCCCTTGAGGGTATTATTCATATGGAAATAGAAACCATTTTTTAAAAACAAAGTATAACTCCTTTCACCTAGGAAAGAGTGTCAAGGTGTTATTTTATAATACTTTATTATAGTTATAAAGTGATTTGATTAAACCACTTTATTATTATTTTACTCAAATCAAACTTGGGAAATAATTTAATTATTCCCAATTTATTCATGATCTATTCATCTGGACTCCAAACTGAAATCCGATTGATGTCACTAGTCCAAGGATGAAACCTGAATGTTGCAGGTGAACTGAAGGTCTCCCCTAAAAATTAGGGATCCTCCCTAAAAAATAGGAACTACAACCAAAGTCTCCAAAATGATCCTGGAGGTTCCCTGATGGATTTCAGTCAATCTCTAAAAATAAAGAAT
This sequence comes from Thuja plicata, assembly GCA_018584345.1. Classification (NCBI taxonomy): domain Eukaryota; kingdom Viridiplantae; phylum Streptophyta; class Pinopsida; order Cupressales; family Cupressaceae; genus Thuja; species Thuja plicata. Next base: position 570,227 of record MU224878.1, on the reverse strand, counting down.
ACATCCTAAAATTTAGGAGATTGTCGCAAACTTTCCAAAATGGCTCACAAAGCCCCTCTATAGCTCCACAACCCTCTGGATGGGTCCCCTATCCATACTACTAACCTACGGAAACCCATGTTATATGCCAACCTTCTGTTATCTGATGAACGGCCTAAGGAAGGGACATAACAATCCTCTGTTCCCAGAGATTGTTTTCCCTCAAGCAATCTACACTTGTACACTGAACACCAATTGTTGGATCCCATATGAATCCGACACATTGCTCCACCAATTTGTTGTGCTACTCTGATATAAACATCTATATACCCAAAGTAAAGTAACTCATCATGGATCCACTGAAGAAATGTACTACACATGTTAATGACAAGTTCCCAAAACTCTATGTTGTCACATCTATCCATCTTGTCAATCCTCATAATGTTTTTGCTATGAAATAGGACATCTTCTATCCACTTGAGAACCTCACACCCAATGAAGCTGCAAGAAACATCAACAATCAAGGCTGGTAGGAATTCATTGATGAGCTAGTCTCCAACAAGGGAAGTGTGATGAATACTTCTCCAAACAGCTATTGCAACTCTGCCTATATCTCCAAAAGTTAGTGTGCCTTCGTTGTAGGGTGCTCGGTATATGTTTTTTCACCATGAACTAAATAAAGTTCATTACATGTTGATACTCATAGCCCAATGTAAACTCCAAGAAGACTAAATCACCAATCAACAAGTACATTATTGCCCTATCATATGGAAGAGGTGACAAGTCCATCAATGAATGCAAGATGTTTATATTTCTCAACAAAGATGGGCTTTTAGGGGTTGACCCATTATGTATGTCACCAAATATCTCATCAATAATTTAATACTACTCAATGATTGCAATGATGGAGTAATAGCTATCTGTATTAATTTAGAAGACCTGGTCAATCTGGTTCAAATAATTCTCCACTTCCCCCAAGGTGCTGAGAAGAGTATGTTTGGGTTGATATATATTCTCCAGCTTCCCACTTGCATTGATAATTCTCATAAACCACATTTCATCATTTAGTGAAAATGACATACTTATATATCTATGTTGTATTCAAATCTATAACCCAATAGGCTAGCAAGATGTTCAACTCTGATACCACTCAAAGATCCCCAACTAGATTTGACTGAAATTTCTGAATTTTGTTTTGTTTTTCCTCTTATTCTTTTCAATTTATTGTGTTTTTGTAATATCTGAAAAAAAAAATTATTGTTTTGATGATAGGAATTGCAATGCTTGGAAACTACAAAGATTATTGAAAGAAACTTGCAACTAATAATTCACATCAAACAAGAATATAGTCTGATTTTATTTTCTTCAAACAAATAACTACATACCCATACTAGTCTGTACAAATCTGAAAAGTGAATTACAGCAACAACGTTAATAAGTTTGAACCCTCCAAATCTGATGTCTCCTAGCCATCCAATCAACTGATGACAAACAATGGATAAATCTAAATTTGTAGGGTTGCATGTTGTCGTCAAGTACTCACGTCTAGCTAGAAATAAATTATGGTCTTTGCTATAGTTGTACGACTGGTCAAAATACTTAGGAAATATCTAATATGCTGCCCTAAGTATCGCTCTGCAATCTGATGTGCAATTCTTGCTCTTGAAATGCCTTTCCAAACCCTAACGTCAAAACGGAAATGAATATAATCTCTGCCTAAGGCTATATAACTAGGATAGGAATGAATGTAATACCATAAATATGCCGCCACTCTAATCTGCAATTCTGATCACTCTAAACTGCTTTCAACAATTCTGATTCAAAATTTCTCCTCAATAATTCGATGTCTCTCTAACAATAATGCTGATTTGTGATGAAAACTGACACCGGAAAAGCTAAGGTTTCGTCCAACTCCCTATACTTCCAAGAGTTTTCATTCCTGGAAGCCCAATTGTTGCTCAAACCCTTCACAAAGCTCAAACTTCAATATGTTGTTTTAAAAATAATAACTTGGGTAATCGAAATGGCTGACCCAATTACCTTTTTATTTCTTTTCCTCTTCCCTCCAAATGGTTCAAATCATTTAGGGATTCTCCCATTATTTTATTTCATAAATTTATTAAAATAATTAATCCTCTAATGAATCAATCCCCTTGAGGTTATTATTCACATGGAAAAAGAAACCAATTTTTAAAAACAACTTATAACTCCTTTCACCTAGGAAAGAGGTGTTATTTTATAATAATTTATTATAATTATAAAGTGACTTGATTAAACCACTTCATTATTATTTAATTTAAATCAAAATTAAAAATTAATTTAATTATTCCCAATTTATTCATGAACTGGTCATCTCGACTCCAAACTGAAATCTGACTGATGCCACCAGTCTTAGGATGAATCCTGAATGTTGCAGGCGAATTGACAGTCTCCACTAAAAATTAGAGATGCTCACTAAAAATAGGAACAACCAAAGCCTCCAAAATGGTCTCAGAGGTCCCCTGATGCATTTTGGTCAACTCCCAATCAATCCCTAAAAAGTAGGAACCCCTCCTAAAATTTAGCAGACCGTCCCAAACTACCCAAAACGGCTCATAAAACCATTGCGTAGCTCCACAACCCTTTGGATGGGTCCCCTATCCATATTGTTGACCTACGAAACTCAGGTCATAGGCCAACCCTTTGCTACCTGTTGAACGGTCTAAGGAAGGGACATTACATTTGCACATTATCCTATAATGGTTACTTATTCTACAACCGATGCAAACAAGAAACCTACATTCTTGTTGAATGTGTCCTTTCTTCTTGAAATTAAAGCAAAATGTGGACTCTTTCCCTTGTTTACTCATGCCATTTTACCCCATTGACTGACTTGGGTAGTGGAGAAGTAGGTGGAGCAAAATCTTCTCAATTTTTATTTGTTTCATCTCTTGGAATGTCATTATTTTCTATTCCCTTCTTTGAATGCTCTCATCTTTGAAGACTCCCCTTGATCTTCTTAAGGTAGAATATTGCTCTCCTCTTTCTACTTGGATTGTTGCTCATATTATGGATGCAAACTACAATCCTTTTGGGGCTTTATAATGATACATTAGAGAAAAATTTCCCTCCCTTAGGCTATCCTGCGTTTATGTGTGGTGTAGACCCCTTTTCTGGGCATTCTTTAATTTCCAAGATTCAATAACCAAAGGCCTCATGTAGTGTAGTGTTATCCTGCGTTTATGCGTGGTGTAGACCCCTTTTCTGGGAATTCTTTAATTTCCAAGATTCCATAAGCAAAGGCCTCATGAAGTGTAGTGTTATTTTCTTGATTATGGTGGATTGAAGTATTTCTTGACCATCCTTACCAAGTATTCTTCCATCATAGCCCATCCTTGCTAGCAACTTGGAACCTATACCCTTGTTATGCCTTTCAAACTTGCCAATGAAATTAGTAGATATGAAACCATTGGAAAAAAAAACATGCTCATGTGCACTTTCCTTGCATACCTCATTTTTGTCATGTTCTGTTCACGTAGGGTTTGGTCCACTTTTTCTTGTAGACTCCTCTTGCTCTTACATGTTGGAGTTTTGACAGCAATTCATCCTTAACTATCAAGTATTGTTGCATTGGCTCAAGGATTCCAATAAAGAATTCAATTCGATCCTCCTTTTCAGGTAGCAACTATTTAATTCTTTCCCTCTAATGGTGTATTTCCTCACAAACTTTGTTCACTACCCATTCTGGCTCATGGCTTTCATGGAGATCTTCAGGCTTCTTCTTCTAAGATTTTGTCATGGTTGCAATTAGCAACCATCAACCTAATAAGCACATTGAGAAGAATCTAGTATTGTACAAAAAATCATTTCACCCATCTTCTAAGATTTTGTCATGGTTGTAATTTGCAACCATCAACCTAATAAGCACATTGAGAAGAATCTAGTATTGTACACAAAATCATTTCACCCAGAAACTTACTAGTCTCGATGAATTTGTGGATCTAATACCAATTGATCAGTAATTTTCTCTAACTCCAAACAGATATCATGAATAAAACAACTATGCTACTTGGTATTATCAAATGATAGAACAAATAGAGGAATTAAAGTGTCATTATAAACAGAAATGAAAGACTAAAATAAGAAAAACATGCAACACATACACAGTATTTACCCTGGGACACATACATGTGAACTAGAGTTAATTTTTTTTACGAGGGAATGGAACAGAATAACTAACATCCATTTCCAGTCACATTTTGACATCGAAGATATTCCACATTAACAAAATTAGATATCAAAATCTATTTGCAGTTTCAGATGGTCAGATGTTTGATTACAGTTTGTACATCCTTGTCCCCACGACCACTGCAATTCAGCACCAACTTAGTTCCATCTGGCAGAGTGGGGCACAATTTTTCCAAATAAGCCAGTGCATGAGAAGTTTCCAGTGCAGGAATTATGCCCTCTAATCTTGATAACCGCTGGAAAGCTGCAGTTACATGAAACAAATGAAAAGTCAAATTTATTACAAGTATCTTTCAAAACAATGAATTTTAAGATATGAACATAACTCATAAACTTGCACAATGTTACTGCAATCTCCTTTATACATATAGCTAAAAATTTACAAAGTGCACATGAAGAAAACCAAAGAAACAAAGAAAACTCAACTCAAAGTTGGAAAAAGCAAGCTTGCTATGTCACTAAGGACAAGTTTGACTTAAGTACTTTTGTCGTTACAATAAACAAAAAATTCTAAGGTTGAGTCGAGACTTGTTAGTTGTAACACATCTTGGACAAGCAGAAAAGGCAACTGAATAGTGGTAGAATACCTACCAAATTCTCTTGGAATAACCTAACATATTGGGGCAGCTACCTGTAGCTGCAGGTTTATTCTTTGTTGGATTCTTCCCTTTTTATAACCGCAGTATTTGCTTGAAGGGATCTTGCAATAATAGTCTATAGTGTTGTACATCCTTAACTCCAGTACAACTGTCAAATTACTTTTTCCCTTAGATTAATTAATTAGTTTTATTCTGGCTTTAATGTTACTAAAACGAGGTTTAGTGGATTGCAACACTCATTTTGCAGCAGAAGGTTTGCGTCCTTATCCATAATATAAACATTTCTTACTGACTAGCATTTAAAAGTTCAGTGGAGATCGATTTTGTTGTGGCAAATAGTAAAGCAATTTGGTATACTGATTAATACCATATACTACGAAAGCATCAACCAGACCTTAATTTGACAGGTAATCTAGCATTAAAGCATATTTCATTATGATGATAGACTTCTCAATGATTCCTGATAAATGCAGAATGCCATTGGAGTTGTCTTCAAAGTTGTCAATCTATCAGACAAACAATTAGCAAAGCTTTTTCTGTCACAAAATAAAGTTAAAAATTAATTCAACTTTCTGAACTCCATTTTCTAAATTTGATAGTTCTTGTGTATACAGTCAATGTACATGCTGCCTCTCTTAGCTTGTGACAAAAATGCTTGTTACAGAATCAATAAAGAATCAACACAGGCAACGAGAATCATTTAACTTCCAAAATGACTACAGGTGTAACTTTATGAAACAATAAATTCTATGCTAGTCACCATCAAGCATTACAGGAATTCCCACATGCCACAAAATGCAATCAAAACGTCAAGCACATTGAAGAAAAATCTCAATACCTCTCATTCAGTTTAAAATAACTGTACAGATTTAAGTGATTCAAATAGTTACCAGCTGATGAGAAACATGGAAAGTTGGAAACCACAAAACAACGGTGCAATAATCACCAGTAACTCATTTCCAGTACAATAACAATTAGGCAATAAACCTGAATCAGTAACTTGGCAGCGTAATTATAAGCTCTTCTATAATATTGCAAACAGTAGCCAACTTTTCAGGAAAGAACCAAATCAACCACCTAAATCATGAATTAGCATGCTCCTAAAAACTCTAAAAGAATTTTAAAATCAACTTATAGGATCAAACTTGATGATCCATCATAAAGTTAAGACAAATATATTTTGATTTTGATTGCAGAGTTAAGTTCTTATATAGTGGTGTGTGTTCAATATATATATTAAAAAAACGTGTGCATGTGTGTGCACATGTGTGAGTGTGTGCATGCACGTGTGTTTGAGAATGTGTGTGGGTGCATGTGCATGTTTGCATGAGCATGCATGTGTGTAGGTGCATGGGTGCACGTGTGTGTGCATGAGCATGCATGTGTGTAGGTGGGTGGGTGCACATGCGTGTGCATGCATGTGTTTGAGAACGTGTGTGGATGTGTGTGCATGGGTGCATGAGCATGCGTGTGTGTGGGTGCATGCATGTGCGTGGGTTCCTGTGTTGGGTGCATGCATACATAGGTGTGGGTGCAGGTGTGTGCAGGTGCATGCGTGTGTATGTGCATAGGTGTGCACGCTTGTATGTATGCATGTTTGCATTTTATGTGTGTGTGTTTTGACGTACCCAAAGCCCAAATTATTTGCCATACTAGCATTACCCAAAACCTTGTACCCAAGCCCAAGTTATTCACCATACTAGCATACCAAAATCTCTGTACCCATGCCCATACCCGTACTGGTAACTTAAATAAGAAGTGGATATTGCAAAATCCTCGGAAAGAAGACCTTGGGTAAATTTCCGAAATTACATAGTAAGGAGCAGAACTAAGAAGAGACTTGAGATATAATTACAATAGTTAGCAACTACAATATGATTATTACAAAGACGACAGAAACTATAACAGCATATTCGATTTAACAAACCAAAGATGGTCTTCTGAAACTGGGTTGAGATAGAGCATAGTGAAACTTGTTAGCATAGAGACAAGATCCATTTCTTCCTTCAGTGTTCTGTTGCCAATCAGTGGCCACACCATCGGTCTGTACAGCAAGGATTGCATTCCAGTGATTCAATTGGGTAGCATACTCCACTATTGCAAAACTCTGTGTGGTGTATATCCTCTAGTTGTCAGGTGATTCTGATGTGCTAAACAGCTCCTTGAAGATCTTTTCTCATTAAATATTGCCTTACAATCAGCATGTTCAATCAGGGGGTGCATTGCACTGATCCATAGGGCCAACATACTCGGCCATTGCTAAATTCTTTGCATTGTTTGTCCTTTTAGTTGTCAAATGGTGCTGGTTGTGCTGGACAGCATTCTTGAAGATCTCTTCTTACTTTATTGTTGCCAAGAGTCATTCAATTGCTTCTGCTTGATAGAGCACACTGTGGTATAAATGACTTTGGCAGCACAAGCTTTTCCTTTTATTTGTCCAGGCAGTTGATTATTGCCATTTGGTTGTTTCTAATGCTTTGTACATTGTTAATCAACAGATTGATGCAGCTGTGCTAATTGATTTGCTCCATGTTTTTGGAAGCCAATGCATTCCAAAATGCCATAAAAGGTATTGTTGATATTGACAAGAGCAATGTGTATTTGTTGATGTTTATAGCTTCGATCAGATAAATCGATCTTAATATTGAACTAAATAAACATCATTAATTGATAATATTATTATGAGATAATATTATTCTATATATATATATATATGTTTATTATGAGATAATATTATTTTACATTATATAT
>MU224878.1:525655-560167 GCA_018584345.1 Thuja plicata | reverse complement strand
TCGGTGTTATTGTGCAGAAACATGTCGATAGAAACAGACATGACTCCTCCCCCTCTTATATATAGTGGAGAGATCTCAGACGACAATATATACAGCAGATACACAGCGAATATATTCAGTGACATCTTATTTCAATGAGATACGGTGAACAGACTTTTATATACGCAGCAGTAGATTGATAATCTCTGTCGATATTAAATATTGATAGTCGCTCATCAATATATTCATAGAACAATATACATACAAGACAAGTCTCATTCAGGCAATTAGCATATTATTGATATTAATATATTTATATATATTTGTTATTATATTAATAATAAATATATATATATTGAGATTATACATATATATATTGGACTTTGAAAAGAAAATTAAAAGACATAAATCTGATCTAAAACTTAACAGTATTGACTATTGAGGTATCATTTGAGTGTGAGATTGCAGCTGGGAGAAGCTTGGATCCTTGTGCAAAAATGTTTGTTTTTGAAGTGGGAGGAGGGATACCTGCCTGGGGCATTTTTTTGGATTGGTTTTTGAAAATTGTGAGTATGTCAAAAAGTTCTAAAATCAGAAAGCACAGAAATGTAGGTCAAATCCTTAAGGTAACCAGTTTCACAATGCCATCCTCTACTCGTAACATTCAGCATCTGAACATGATGAACTCTTGCAGAATCAGCTTCCTGTCTCCAAGATGAATATGATAATCCTTTTATCAAACAATACATTTAGGGTAAATTAAGGAGTAGAACATTCTATCGTATGAAAGCTTACTCTAGAGTCTAATCAAAGCATCTACCATCACATTGATATTGCCTTTCACATACACAAAATGTAATTATTTAGAGTTGGCTATGAATTAAGCAGGCATTTGAAATTACTAAATGAATCTGACATTTACCATTCATCTTACCTTGTTTTCTTAGATTGTCTCCATACTCTAGAGATACTGAATATACTATCAATATAATCTAGTCTCTTTAGTGCAGCTAAACTAACCTAGAAGCTATTATAGATATGTTCAAAACTACTGTAAATGACCATGTGATACCATAGTTTGCCAAGATTTAAAGTTAAAAATTTTAACGAGTTTTCTTTGATCAGTTGTGATAGTATTTAAAGCATTAATGAGGTAAAATTTTGAGAAATCCAGGTAAAAAATTGCTATTGTTCGCTTGATACTATTAGCTTTTAATTTCTGACTATAGCTTCAGTATACATAATCCTCTTAGATAAGAATATCATACGGGCTAAATAGGTCATTCCTCCATTGCAACTATCAACCTGGAATCTGAGATTCCTTCATTGCAACCAAGGAAGGAACTACACAGAAAATGCAGGTGATTTTTCAATTGAAGACATTAACCAGAGATGTTGTTTAGGAAAACAAAGATAGCATTCCCTTTATGAACAAGGCAATCATGAATACAAATTCTCTAAGAAGAAATAAGAGTGTCAACCATTGTAGCATTCCCTTTACATTGCATTGAGAGTGTCCTAAAAATATATAAAAAGAATTCAATTACCCATGTTTTAAACAGGAAATGCTCAGCGAAAATTGGGAACTAAATAATAATGTACTAATTGTAGAGATAAAAAATATAAATTATCTTATTTCACATTAAATATAACGCATGTAAATAAAAATGACATTATACATTATAAAATATACTGATCATAAAAAGTTTCATACAACTTTAAAAAACCGTTTTACTTTCACCTAAGAGGGTTTATATAAAAAGCATATGGCTTGTCCAAAAACAGTAGACTGTTATGTTATGAAGCATAACCAACTATTTTAGGTGCAACCCTATTTTTTATACCTTAAGCTTCATTAGGGTTAGATTTTTCAAAAGATCATCATTGTGGTTTAAAATTTAACTTCTAAAAGAGATCTATCCAAAGTATACCTTATAGAAAAATTGAAATGCCCTACAGCTATACCAAAAATCTAGGAAGTCGAGTTCGTCCTAGGACCACCTGGACCAGGCCAAGTTCGAACTGGTCCGTGGTCCGGGTCCGGTCCGCCTGTGTGTCCGAGCAGGGTCCGGTCCACAGGACCAAGTTCGAACCAGCCTTTGCCAAGTTCGGACCCAGGCGAACGCGCAAAACGGCAAACTTGGTGCGAAATCCAGTGAATTTTTGCCCACAGACGAAATTAAAGCGAGTTTCTTTTACATATTTTATAAAGTTTTGACGTCCACAACCCTAAAAAGTGGATTTGAAAGGCTTATGTTGACTTCTCATTCTCATTCTCATGTGTGCAAATAGGTTATTTTGTCTTGAGCAAGAGGAAATAGGTGGTTGAGCAAGAGTTTGGTTGTGCAAGGAGTTGGAAGATTGATTTGTGGACCTTCATCAAGTGTTTGTGTCTCATTTCTACACCTTTGCAAGCTTACAATGAGTGGAACAGGTAAGCTCTTGTTCCATTTGCTTCAACTTCATGTTTTTGTTTTTGTTTAAGCATTTTATTTTATTTTCATTTCTCTTTCATTGTCCATTATTTTCCAGAAATTTTCATTCTCTTGTTTTTATATTGAATATGCATACAAATTTCTTGCCATAGGAAAAGGAACTACAATGGCATCTACCTCTTCCTCAGTAGGCAATATTGAACAAAGAGTAGAACCCCCTTCTGATTCTCCTTTGTAGAAGTATGTTGATATTGTAAGAGCTCTTCCAGGAGGTGGTGCATTCCGTTGGAAATGTCGGGGTTGTGATGTAGAAAGGAACAGTTCATATTATCGTGTGGTAGGCCATATGTGTGGATTCCCTGGAAGAGGAGTTAAGAAATGCCCTGGAAAAAAAGGTGCACCTATACCAAATGCAACAATATTACAATATATTGCAGAGCATGATGCAACAAAAGAGAGAGAACGTAGTAGACAAATTACAGCCACTTGTAGTAAAAGTAAAAAAAAGCAAAGGGAATGCAACCCCCCTCTATAGATGTTGTGATAGAAGATCACCCCTTTTATACTACCTCAGCTGGCCTTGATATTGAAAGTGAAGCACCCCTTACACACAAAAGAAAGGGACCACTAGAAACTGCATTTCAAAATCAGAGTCGAGAAATTGTCGACATTGATGCGGCAAGATGCTTGTATGCAAATGGGCTGCCTTTTAGTGTTGTTCGCTCTCCATATTGGAAGAAGATGTTGAAAACTACCAATGAAGCTCCAAGAGGGTATAAGGGCCCCGGTTATGAGAGAGTACGGACCACCTTGTTGGATCAAGAGGTCAAGGAAATTGGTGATCAATTGAAGCCCATAAGGGATTCATGGATTGAGACAGGGGTATCAATTGTTTCAGATGGGTGGAAAGATGCTAGAAATCGTCCCTTGATCAATATCTTGGCAGTGTCCCCTAAAGGGGCAATGTTTTTTTAATGCATGGATTGTGAGGGGCAAGTAAAAGATGGGCCATTTATTGCTAATATTCTCATCTCTGCCATTGAACAAGTGGGTCGTAGAAATGTTGTCCAAGTCATAACGGACAACGCAAAGAATTGTAGAGTTGTTGGTTTGTTGGTTTGTTGGTTGAAGAGCGATATCAGCACATCTTTTGGACACCTTATGCAGTCCATTCACTCAATCTTATGCTAAAAAAGATTGGGAACAAAATTGGGTGGATCAAAGAGGTGTACGCAGAGGCTGAGGACATCCAGATGTTCGTCACAAATCACCACATGACTAAGAATATTCAGAATGTTCTCACGTTTGGAGCTACTCAAGGTAAGTGAACTTGAACTCAAGTTAGTAATATAAATTTTAACATGTTGATTGTGTAATGTGTATTTTCATTTTGTTTTAAACTTTAAAGTATGTATGATGTATGATGTATCTAATAGTTGTATTTTTTTGGTTCTAATTTATGTTCCAGGTTGCTGAGATTCGTTTCGCATCAAATTTAATCGTCTTGAGATTACTTGTGCAAGTGAAAGAGGCACTTTGCAATATGGTAATCAGCAACAATTGGGCTATATGGAGGCAAAGCAACAATGAGAGGGAAACCAAAATAAAGCGAAGGATATTGGATGACTCATGGTGGGAACGTGTGGAATATCTCATTAAGTTCACCGAGCCCATTATGAGCGTGCTTAGGTACACTGACATGGATAGGCCTTGCCTTGGAGAGATCTATCATGGCATAGACTCAATGCTTGAGAAGATCAAGCAAATTGTAAATGAAAAAGAGCAAGATCCTCATGAGACTTTCTTCAAACAATTGCAAGCAATTGTTGTAGAATGATGGAACAAAATGACTACTCCTCTACATTTGCTTGCCTATGCATTGACGCCCAAATACTATAGCACCCACTATATTGATAAACCAGGAAGGCTACCACCCTATAGAGATGTAGAAGTGTCTGATGGGTACAAGGCAGCATTTCAAAGACTCTTTCCTGATGATGATGTGCGAGATATGATTACGGATGAGTTCATAGAGTTTGTGAATGCAAGAGGTCTAAATAATGATGCTCTTCGTCATCAATTTAGGAAGGATGCTCATAGTTGGTGGTACCTCCATGGCCAAAGATTCCAAATATTGCAGCCCCTTGCAATTAAAGTTATATCACAAGTTTTTTTGTTTTTAGTTTGAAGTTTTCTTTATCTTCATGACTAGCAAGTAATTTTTATTTTATAAGATTAAGTTTTAAATTTATTTTAATTGTTTATTCAATTGCCTTGTCTTCATAGGTTGCTAATTCATCTACAGCAGAAAGAAATTGGAGCACATATTCATTCATCCACTCAGTGAAGCGCAAATGGTTGCAATCAAAAAGAGCAGAGAACTTGGTATTTGTGCATTACAACTTGCGTCTAGTCTCACACAAGAGTAAAGAATACAATGAAGGGGAGACGAAGAGTTGGGATATAAATGCAGAGCTTGCGGACTTGGATGCTTCAACTTCTCGGCTTGCACTTGATGAATGTGAAGATTTTGACACCAATACTATTATTGGTGCAGCTGACCCCATTGGCCTTAGCTCTATTTGTGAAGGGGAGACGAAGAGGTGGGATATAAATGCAGAGCTTGCAGACTTGGATGCGTCCACATCTCGGCTTGCACTTGATGATTGTGAAGATTTTGTTGCAAATACTATTACTAGTGCAGCTGACCCCATTGGCCTTAGCTCTATTTGTGACTCAACTAATGCCAATGAAGAAGAAGAAGAAGATGATGAAGAAGAATAGAATATCAATAAATTATTAATCCATTAGTTGAACGTCAAACAATGATACTTGAACTGATGTTATGATTTAATTTTAATGTTTTGAATTTGAATCTTTGATGTTGAACTTGAACTTGAAGTATATGATGGTATGATCATGATTCATGATGCTATGATTATAAGTGTTTTTGTTGTTTAAATGTTTTTATGATACTATGTGACATTCTAATCTTAACTCATGCTTCTAAGCTGCATAAATTTGTATATATATATATATATATAAAAGTTTACATGTTTTTGTAAAAACAAACCCGAACCCAAACCCCTTTTCAAAATTTTGTCGTACTGGCGAACCGGTCCTTAGAACTCGAACTCGCACCCGAACCTGAATCGGCATCCTAGCCAAAAATGTTAAATCTGTCTTTGTGCTATACTTCCTTTTTCTTCTACAAGTGGAAAAGAGAAAATGGAGATATATATATAAACACATTCCAAAAAACTTGGGAAATGACATGACAAACATGGTGGGTCATGATAAATCAAGGTCAGTCAAAAGTTGTCTAAATGTAACACAACTATGGTGTCAACTTATGTTCACAAACTCATAGATTTTGATTACAAACTAGTGCATACCTATGTTCCAAACCATTTCCAGAACAAGGCTAGCAAAATGTGTTTCAAGGATAACAAGGGGCATAAGGTGTTCTTTTAGAGGGGATAGGAAATAACAATTAAAAATAGGGAAAATTTAAAAGATGTAGGAAAGTTCAATTATTAATATGTAAGGTATTCATCATATACATTATAAAACTATATTAATTACAGTAAGAGCTAAACTGAGAATTTTCATAAGAGTTGACAAACAAATTAACAAATTTCTTTGCTTTTATAATTTTATTGTCAATGTGCATATAATTATATGACAATTAAATGAAAATACCCAAAGGCTACAAATTACAACTACATATGACAAAAACATAAAAAATCTACCATTATCCTATCATCATCTGCTAACACTGCATCAAAATCGGAATCTAAGTCTGAATCACTCCCAATACGAGGGACTACCTCATCCAGTGGTACCCCAACCAGCTCTTCTTGCGTCTCAATTTATGTGGCATCTTCAAGATCTACATTTCAACATGTGGTTGGAATCTAACAAAACTGAGTAAGTCTTTTCCTCATGACAAATTGAAAGAATTAAGACATGATATTTCCACAATCCATGCAACAACTCGTAAAGCTTCTAGAAAATAATTATGTAAGCTTCTTTTCTTGCATTGTCAATTTAGATCCTACTCCATGACCCATCATCAAGAAGAGATCATAAAGCCTAGTTTGAAATCAATGCAAAAAGAAACCTATGTATAATTTTTACTAGAATATTTACAATTCAATTAAATGAAGCTATATGTGGAACAATTCCTTTTTGTACTAGAGGAACTAACAACATATAAAAAAAGGCAAGTCACAAGGATCATGAATTCCATGGCATCTTTACCAATGTATGCCCACCATGTAATAAGGTCATTTTGCACTTACGTAGCCCTATCTATCCTTGCCTTTGATTTCTCAAATGTTTAGACTACAAAGATTGACAAAATCCACTTTTCTTGAAATTTGAATGCCTTCTCTATAAATCTTTAGAAGGGCCTCCATAAACCTATATACCATCTCTTCATCTTTAAAAGGTACTCTCCCAGTTGGCATGGTGGTCATATGATTGAGAGCATAGGCTGCCATATGAAGCACAATGGTCTTGGTATTCCACCCCACATCACAATGGACACATGATTCTCAAATAGTCTCATATCAAAGTACCTACTAAGAATCGCTTGCTTCATCTGGCCAAGCATGTTATCAAATGTCTCAAAAAATTTCAAGGTTAGGAGGGTTTATATCAACATACATGACCACCTCCAAAATAGTCGAATGAAAGAGCAAATGTATCTAGTATCTACAAATAAAATACTCAACAAAAAAAGCTCAGTTCCAATTTACAATTTAAAAAAATATTTTTTCAAAAATTAAAATACAAAAAATAAATTGACTTAAGAATATGTTGCAAAAAGGACCACCAATCCTCATCAAGGACTTCTAGTTCACATTCTTCCCTTCAACTATATTGGTCTTTCCCCACCTATCACATTGAGCACTAACCATTATTAATCGTAGAGGTTCCTTAACCTCAAGCATTCTCTCTAACAAGATGAAGTGACTAGCATATCTAGTTTCCACAAGTTTGAGTTTGTCCTTCGAAAAATTCCTAAAAGAGCAAGTAAGTTGTGATAGTTGCAAAGGAACATCCTTGTCTCTAGCTTCTACGAACATTGCTTTCACCCAATCTATCTTCCCAATGTGTTCAAGCACACTATTCAACACATGAAAACATGGGGTGAAAAAATGTGTTTGCAAGCACCCTCTACCACCATGCCAACTAGCCAATAAAAGCATATTGAGTTAATGACAACCTATACAACATTTGAGGCCCTCTAGCTCCTCTATAGTCTCCCTCAAAATTTGAAATTGGAAGTCTACATCCCTGCACATTTCTAAACAATCAATAGTTCTAAGGAAATAAAAGCCAACTACAGATATAAGTGGATGACATCTATAATTGGCCCAACCATCCATGATTATTTTAATAGCAAGTCCTTACCCAAGTTTGCCTTGTTTCCTCAAACAACAAACTCACCGTAAAATACTCTATATCAAGGGAGGTGGTATGTAGTCTATGTTCTCCAAGGGAGGAAGATGAGGAACCAATGATATTTGTACTTTTCAAACATTTCTATGAAATAGGGAGAAATAGGCACATGAAATGGGAGCATGGCTAAATTAAAAATTTGGCAATTGCAGAATTTGCCTTTTGCTAGGAATTGCACATTCAACTTCTCTACAATACTAGCCGCATTTCTCTTTCCTTTGGTAGAAACTAAATTACCAGATTCATGCAAGAAGGGTTGGGTTTAAAGCGGGGTGCAATCTAGGTCTGAGTTCGCCCTTGGGTTCATCTAGGGTCTGGCTTAGCGAACCCAAGCGTACCTGACGCCATGAGTTTCCATAAAAGGGTCCTACATTAAAAAAACACATTTAAAACTGAATAAAGCACCCTAAAGCCTAATTTATCCCTATCTATCCTTCCTTTTGGTCATTCCACTTAACTTACTGGTTCAGATCCAGGTATGGATGCAGGTACAAGAACACGGATACGTGGAAAAAAAATTTGGGGGGTTTGGATACGTTTGGGTACGTGTGTATATATATATTTAAAATACATATATTATGAATCTATATATATATATATATATATATATATATATAAATTCAAGAAATATACAAAATTAAATCATTAGATAGTATGATACTTCATCATTGATCAATGCCAAATGCCAAACAAAAATATTAAATG
This sequence comes from Thuja plicata, assembly GCA_018584345.1. NCBI lineage: Eukaryota > Viridiplantae > Streptophyta > Pinopsida > Cupressales > Cupressaceae > Thuja > Thuja plicata. Next base: position 551,579 of record MU224878.1, on the reverse strand, counting down.
TCAATTGATAGTTCACAAATATTCAAATAAGCCATATCATATATGTCTATGTTCACAATTCCAATTAAAATCATTACAATTACAAAATGTAGTTCATGATTCATCAATCTTCATAAGGATTATAAAAAAAATCAACATCTATTGGATTTTCATCTTCCATTGTTGCAAGTTTGAGATCATTTGAATCCAAAGCGGTTCCGCTTGCACTAGATGCACCATGCGTAGGGATGTCATCATCATAAGCCGTAGTGAGTCTAGTAAGATCCTCAATAGTTGCATCCAAGTTGGCACACTCAGGGGCTACATCCCAAAACTTTGTTGCCCCATCCTTTTAGTGGGGATCCTTACGTGATAGAAGACGCAAGTTGGAATGAATATAAACCAAGTCTTCAGCTTTTTTTGAACCCAACCGTTATGCTTCACTGAGTGGATAAAAACGAATGTACTCCAATTTTGCTCAGTGGCAAAAGAACTTGCAACCAAGATAGAAAACCAACAAAATTAAGAATAATAATGCAAAGTAAATTAAAGAATGGTAAGTACTAAATTGTAGAATACAAGTGGTAAAAAAAACAAAAAAAAACTTACTTGTGAGAGGATCTTGATTGCAAGAGGTTGGAGGTACACAAAATTTGAATCATGGACGTACCACCATGTGACAACATCCATGTCGAATTGGTCATTAATAGTTGTTGGACTATGATTTCTTCCTGAGACAAACATGACATTCTTTCCTAACTTCTATCTCCACTTCTTCATCTTGGAAGAGTCTAGTAAATGTCTACTTGTACCCATTAGCAACTTCAGCATCTCTATATTATGGTAATCTCCCTGGCATAGAAAGTACTTTCTTGCTATAGTACCTCGAAGATAGGGCATATGCAAGGAGGTACAATTGCATGGTCATCTTTTCCCAATGATGATGAATGATTGATGACACCTTTTTGCAAAAGGTTTCACATTCTACGGGGTCATCCTCATGTTTTTGTATTATCAGTTTTACTCTCTCTACCATTGTGTCCATGCCATCATAAACATCCCCCAAACAAGGTGCATTTTTATCAGCAAATCAAAGCATAGTCATGATAGACTCGGTGAATTCCAATGCATATTCCACACGAGCCCACAAATTGTCATCCAAGACCAAAGACTTGACCTTTTGGGCCCTCTCTGAATTTGAAGCCTTGCATAGCCCTATTGGTTGCAAATAACCATTTGACCCAATGCCTCCCACACCTTCAAAAGTCATCTCATAACAATTGTCTAAGATGCGAATCGGATCTCAACAACCTAGGATCATGTTAATAGTAAGCTAATAACAATATGTAAATAACGCATTTAAAAAATAATAAATATTAAGCAAATTTATATACAAATTGATATTGAACATGACATAAATAAAATAAAATAAATTAATTAAATTTACCTTCAACAACTCCAATCTCGAGAAAGATCTAAACATTTCTTGTGACATTTGGGGGTTTGTCACAAACATCTGGATCTCCTCGCCCTCTTCATATATTTGTTTCACCCAATCTATTTGAGCGTCAATTTGTTGCATCACCAAGTTGAGGGAGTGTATGCTGCATGGTGTCCAAAAAATGTGCTCATATCTTGCCTCAACCAAAGCACTTGCACCCCTACAATTTTTCGCATTGTCTAGAATTATCTGGATCACATTCTCATTACCCACCATCTCTATGGACTCAATGAGGATATTGGAAATGAACTTTGCATCTTTCACTTCCTCTTCACAATCAACTACCTTCAAAAACATTGCCCCTTTGGGGGACACTGCAATAACATTTATCAACGGATGATTTATGATATCTTTCCATCCATCGGAAACAATAGAAACACTGGATTCAATCCAAGAATCTCTAATTGGTTAAAGGGAGGTCTCTATAGCATTCCTTTCTCTTTGCAATAAGGTGTTACGCACCTTTTCAAACCCAAGACTTGTGAAACCGGGAGGTGCACTATTGATTGCCGACACCATTTCCCGCCAATATGGTGACCTCGCCAAGTTGAAGGAAGACCAGTGGCATAGAGGCAACGTGCAATTTTTTGTTCAACAATATCTCTTGCCTCCATTTTAAATGCCTTGTCCAATGGACCTCTTTCGGAAGTGGTAATTTGTACTTCATCTTCATCTTCCGTAGGGGGTTTTAGGCAAGAAGGGATGTTTGGAGGCCACTACTGTATAAGTTGGTAAAGTCGTTGAATTTTTCTTTCTATCAGTTTAAGCACTTTGTTTTGCTCTTAGAACCTTTTTATCAACCTCTTCTTGTTCTTTTACAAACACTGCTATTTATGCAGGAGGCAACCCCTTCCCATCTGGGCTTGTACACATTCCCATCCCTTTATCAGCATGTCCCATAAAGTGAAGTTTCACTCGAGAATATGAGTTGTTTTTTGGTAAATTACAGAAATTATACCTCCAAATATATCCCCCACCTCCTGCAACTTGTCAAATCCTTGTGGTATGTCTCCATAAAGGAGATCCAATATCAGTTTTGAATTTATCATGTCCTTCCCCACCCACTGAACTTTGACTACTAGCCATTCTTGCAATTTGATTTCTTGCTATTATAAGAAATTACATGCATTTAAATTAGAAAAAAAATAAGAAATACAAGCATACAAGTGCAAAATAAAGATACCAAAACATTATAACAGAGAGTTAAACTTGTTTCTTTTTTTCTTAAAAAAAAAAAGAAAAAACTTGAAAAATTCATCAAAAAATTTTAAAAAATCACTAAAAGACTCAAGAATAGGGTCAAATGCTTACCTTAGATGTTTAAATCTCCTTTGTGGAAGCTATCCGGCACCCCAGGAACGATCCCCCTTGAAAATAATCACCTGCCCTTCAAAATGCCAAAATGGAGACTAAATGAGAAGAGAGCAAAATAGCAAACAAAATGATATGTTTTTACTATGAAGGGACTCATTAAGGGCCATTTTAAGGTTACGTGGAACAAAAAATATTAAATAACACTTTAATATTTGTTTTTGAAGTCAAAAAGTGCTTTTGTTGGGCGGATGCACCCGGATGTGCTCCAAATGTTATCTGGGTGCTCATCCACGCCTGTGGATGCATTTGATGTGCATCCAGACACATCCACAAGTTGTGGATGCGCATCCAACAGCGCATCCGAACCCAAATACATCCGAACCTGATGCAGAGGCAGGGGATGCGAATCTGGTAAGGTAGCATTTCACCCATTTTTTATCACAAAACTTGCACTTTTCACTATTTTTTTCCTCCAAGCTTGTTTTGAAGGTTGATGCATTTTTTCTTCGAAGGTGAAGGCTATGAAGGAGTGAGACTCACCCAAAGGCTTAGAAATCATTGGTGAAGGTAGATTTAGCAATCAAAGGTGAGTGAATCTTCATTTTTTTCAAGTTTAAAAACAATTATCAAGTTTCTGATTTTTTTTAACTAACATAATGCCAATTTTTTTTCTACAATATTTTTCATTTTAGGTTCAGTACTCATACATAATGGTTGGAAGTGGAAGTTCTAATTCAGTTGCCCGGGGCCAAAATGAAGAGAACCCTTTTAAAATTGATGCAGCTTCACCACTTTGGCGCTATACAACAATGATCAACCAAATGTCTAGTGGTGGGAGTTTTCTTTGGCAACGTAACCACTGTGGCATAGAGTATACAAGCTCATACTATCAAGTAAAAGGTCACTTTTGTGCCACCCCTGCACAAAATAAAAGCTTGTCAAGGCCCAGATGGCAAAGCACTGCCACAAAAAGACCTTCACCAAGCTTATGCATTGGCAAGCCATAAGGCCCAAAATTAATCCAAAAATCTGAAAGGTGCTGACCCCTGGGTGGTACTTAAGTATCCTTTATTATTGTGATTTAAAAGAACCTTAAAGAACAGCCCTAAAATAAATGAATAAACATAAGAATGGGCTTCAAACAAACAGATATATATGACAAGTTACTGTTCAAATCAACTATATAAATATAGCAGCTAAAATTCCCAATATCTAAAAAATACAAACATGTTCTAAGCAATAGTGAACACTATTATTTTTTTTACAAGTTAAAATGATAGATCGAGTGAAGGAATGCTACAGATTAAAAAGGCAGAAGACATCAAATACAAACAGAGCAGCACAACTCAAAATGCAGGCTTTCTAGAAATGTAAAATAGACCTGTTAGATTGCAGGCCTAAACTCCAAGTATAATTGTGTTAGTTGTCAAATCAATACAAAAGTTAACAGATTAGAGCAAGGAAGAAAGAAGAATAAATGGCAGAATAACCTCATAGGAAAAATCCCATCCATCGATAACTGAAGCTCACTTAATGCCTCACTGAACATCAAATAAGGAATTTATACTTATGACAGTAGTAAAATTTGAGCAATATCTCACAAACAATTTAATATCTTACAGTCTTTATGGGGTCAACCCACTCTGGACTTCATACTAAAGTTCGACTGACATAAAACAATATAAATAAAACTAGTCAATGGTCTAATCGACTCAAATAATAAGTCAGAAGTGGACATATAATACACTTCAATTCATAATGACTCAGTTCCAGCATACGAAGTACCCTCTAAAAACAGGAGTTGCTAATTTTAGACATCTAATCAAAACTAACAAACAAACTAGATATGGAACTTTCATCCCAAAATGAAAACCTTACTAAAAATATAAAGTACTAAGAAGAAATCAATAAAACTCACTGCAAACAAACAAAATAATAGTTATAATCAACATAGCAACTTTCATTTGGAACATTTTATACGGTTGATATTATAAATGAAAAAAAGAACAGTTTTTTGAACCAATACAATAAATACCAAAAAAAAATAAAGTCAATTGTTATTTTTAAATATATTAATTTAAATATTTTTTTAAAATACGACAAAAAAATTATTGTTATAAAGAACACATCATGAAAACTTAATATCAAATTTCAGATAATTAAAATTCTATTTTTTAAATAAAATGATACTGTTTATATTTTTTCTAACTGAAAGATGCCTCTTAAAATTAAATTTTAAAAATGCTTTTTACAAGGCAAAGGAAAAAAGTTTGGAAAGTTGCATTATAAAGCTTTTATACAATTGATTGAGAAAACTGAATAAAAACCAAAAATTGGCCAAATAGGAGCATATTGGGTAACCTTGGTTATAATGAAGAAGCTTCTAGCCACACGATATTTACCACATGGCAATTGTCCAGACATTTTCATGAACAAATACCAAATATAAAAAGCAACAAATCTTTTGTGCTAGTTCGACCCAATGCTTAACAATGGGCAATCACAGCTGACAAACAACACATAAATGATGACGTCATTCAGGATTACAGAAAAAGACCAGTACAAGTAGAGCATATATTTCATCTCACTAATCATGAAACTTTAGAATTCACCATAGACAACAGTTGCTTCACACAGCAACTAAATTAAAAGTAGGCCTTAACAAAGAAGAAAACATTACAAACTAACTTTCTCTTCATCAATTTCTCGATTCATCTCACTTACCATCTAGTGCTTCTTGATCTGTAACGCTGTAGTACTCAGCACGACCAATATCCTTAAGGAAACTGTGCTCAGGTCCAACACCAGGGTAGTCCAAGCTAAAATGAGTTGCAACCAGATTAGACCACTCTTGATACAAAAAAAAAGCAATTCCAAAAAGTAATGTCAAATTACACCAATGTTAAGTTGTGTCACCAGGTAATCTTACCCGGCACTAATGGAATGGGGCTCAATAATTTGACCATCTTCATCTTGTAGTAAATAGCTCATAGCTCCATGCAGAACACCCACCTCTCCTTTTGTTAAAGTGGCAGCATGTTTCCCACTGTCTAAGCCCAACCCTGCAGCTTCCACACCTATCAACCTCACACTTTCATCATCAACAAATTCATCAAACAGACCCATTGCATTTGAACCACCTCCAACACAAGCAACCAATATATCAGGCTTTCCACCCCACTTTTCCATGGCTTGTCTTCGTGTTTCTTTGCCAATCACTGAGTGAAACTCTCTTACAATCATAGGGTATGGATGTGGACCAGCAACTGAACCCAGAATATAGTGTGTACTTTCTACATTTGTAACCCAGTCTCGAATTGCCTCTGATGTGGCATCCTTCAATGTAGCGGTACCAGAATGAACTGGCCGCACCTGCAAGAAATAATGCTTCAACCTAAAATACACGTGATACATGAAAATGCCTCGAAATTAATTGCATCCACTATATGTAAAATCATACATGAGATGCAATTATAGAAGCAAAATTTAATACTAACTGGGATTTTTCAAAATATTTTTTTTTTCATTTCAATCTCAATATATGAAGATTAGCTGGTTAAAAAAACCCAACATCTCTTTGCAAGTCTCTTCATTTTGTTGTATAGATAATCAGCATTCAATTTATTAAAGACCCATTAATGAATGTAAAGGAAGAAACATGACACACCTCAGCACCAAGAAGACGCATTCGGAAGACATTCAAGGCTTGTCGTTCCATATCTTGAGCACCCATGTAGACAACACACTGCAAACCAAACCGTGCACATACAGTGGCTGTTGCAACACCATGCTGCCCTGCACCTGTCTCAGCTATTATCCTTTTCTTTCCTATGTGTTTGGCAAGAAGTGCTTGTGCGACAGCATTGTTGATTTTGTGGGCACCAGTATGGTTGAGATCCTCCCTTTTTAAGTAGATGTCGGGTCCTCCATCTGAACGTCGATAATGTTCCGTTAACCTCTCCGCAAAGTACAACGGTGATTCTCGGCCAACATAATCTTTCAAAATCCCATCCAACTCTTGCTGAAAATGCATCAATACAATCATAAAGTTATAACATGTTCAGATTAAATCAATCATTAACTCTTTCTAGATAAAGATTCAAGGAGGCTGATTATCAGAAAACTTCCAAATCAATCGTAGATCAGAAGGGTCTGCCTTGAAAGTTTTGAGAGCATGCCTTTCACAAATCCTTTAAATTCATCGGTCACATTCATTGAATTGTTTTTATAAACTTGAAACTGAAATATATTGTATCCTGGATCAGCATGTCAGAGCAGACTTTCCTGAATGACATCAATACCATAACAGACAATTTCAAGGAATACCTTTTATTTATTTTGAAATAATCGACCTGAAATTCCTAATTACATGCACATAATTGATGGCATTTTTCCAAAAAATAAAAAATAAGAAATCTAAAGGCTAAACTATATTACAATCACCAAACATGCACGATTAGATGTAAACGCATCTACTTAAAGCAAGAAAGAAAAAAACCATCTGAAGGTCAACAAATAGAGATATCGGCAGTGTCTAAAGACACCAAAGAACACTAAATTGAAGACCTCAGTTGCATGAATGAGTAAGAAGTAAAAGAAGCCTTGCTTAAATAGGCAGGAGAGGGAAAAACACCCACCTCTAGGGCCAACACATCACATGAATTTCAAATTTAAACATATTACTTGCCCAATGAGCCAGCTATGACCTGTCAATCAATGTAATATCCCTGAAGGTTTTAGGCCTTAAATTTCCTTAGCAGCTAAAAGGTTTTTTTTTAACCAACTGCCTGCTCTGTTGAAATAAAATGTAATTCCCGAATATCTAAATGTTCAATGATGCTGAAAGAATTGATTCACAGTTCAACATAGAATCTGCAGTTCTGTTGAATTGCAAGAAACAACTTGAAAATTCCCAAACACAAACATTGCATTCATATTCAGATAAACACAAACTAATTGCATTCAATATCCAGATGGAAAGGACTTATAGAACAGAAATCGTTTCATACAAAAGTTCTCAGTGCAGTTAAATATCAAAGTGAGACATGCAACAAGATTCTCGTACAGAGTTTCTCCACAAAACTGGACCCGGCCTTTGATCCTTCAACTGACTACAATGCAAAATGGAAACAATACGTATAATAGATAATGCGTTGCAGAAATAATGGCACCTGGGCAGTTAGACGCCAAATCAAGAAAGTGATTGGAGCTGTCAGGATATTGGATGGCACCTCAAGACTTCTGCAACCCTTTTATCAGCGAAATAGGCCCTTAGCTACACACAGTGATTTGAAACGGCACTAGTAGAGAAGCTTGGAATATGACAGAATGACCTGACTTCTACAGAAATGCCGCACGATGCAAACCATTAACTGCTAACCATTATCAGTCCCAATAAACGGCAGGTACCAGCATTGGCAATATCGCAGAAATAACTCAACAACCTGTATCTCCAGCTCGCAACCACAATGCCGACTTCCAATGACGGGTATGATACATGACCCGCCTACAAAGTAACTGGATACACACAGCCCGATTTGCAAACTCCCTGAATCGCAAGTCTTGACATGCTAGAATTTCTCGTCTCAGAACACCTGATATCTATCCAACAACTTCATCGCAGCTTCCAAAATCATTCACGCACAACGGAGAGTTACGATGCAAACTCCCTCTTAGCGATTGAGGTTTCTGTCCAATCTTGGCTCCAAAGGGCTACGTCTCTAGAACCAGTAACGCAATCACAGAGCGACCACTGCAAAACCAATTTTCAGAGTTCTTCAAAATCGTCTTTTTTTTTTACCTCCATGCAAAATGGCCGCAATATACTTCCAAGGAGTGTTACAAGACATGTCCGTTACAAATGGGCGCACAAAGCATTAAAATAATAGTGAAGTGCACAAATAAAGTCATCAACTCTTTAATATGACTTTATATTAAAGTCAACAATTCATAAAATAAAACTTTATAATATAGGAAACTTAATCCAAGGAACATCAAATTAATTAATTTGTACGCCAAGTCACCTCAACAAAACCCGTGACTGCTAGGCATCCCTTCCCAATTGATAATTAGCCTACTGGGATGGGAGAATTGGCTAACTGAGCTCCTGGAAAGGCTATGGAAGGAAAGGAGACATTACAGTCCTCCCTTCCCGTGATTGCTTGTCCTCAAGCAATCGTAAGGTTGGATGCTGCATAATATCTTCACCTTCCCACGTTGCATCCTCAAGAGGTAAGTCTCTCCATCGCACCAAATATTCCTTGATTGTCCTATTTCTCAAATGCTTCTCTCTTACCTCTAACACCTCTGTTGGAACTAAAATCAGTTTTCCCTCCTCATCCAACGGGGGCAATCCTAGAGAAGGCACAACATGCTGTCCAATAGCCTTTTCTAGACAAGAGACATGAAAAACATTATGGATCCGGCTTTCAACTGGCAACTCAAGTTCATAAGCCACTTCTCCAACTTTCTCCACTATCCTATAGGGTCCATAAAATCTGGTTCTAAGCTTTTTTGAGCCACTCTTCTTCAATGAACTTTGTCTGTATGGCTGGAGACGTAAAAATACCATATCCCCAACCTCAAAAGATATTTCGGTCCGGTGGCGATCAGCATATATCTTCTGCTGATTCTATGTATGTTGAATGTTATCTCTGAGAGCTCTGAGGATATCCTAATGATCTTGTAACCAGCCTTTAGCTCGTGGAGCCCTGCTGTCATCAAAAGCTAATTCCAAGAAAGACAATGGTTCATAACCGTAAAGAGCTCTGAAAGAAGACATGCCAATAGTCATATGGTATGTTGAATTATAACAATGTTCTCACATATATAACCATTCGACCCACGCTCTTTGCTGCCTTGCAACATAATTACGGAGATAACCTTCTAACCATTTGTTGACAACCTTTGTCTGTCCATCCATCTGAGGCTGGTAGTTGGTACTGGGGGTCAACTCTGTCCCTGCCAATCTGAATAGTTCCTCCCAGAAAACGCTGAGAAACTTGCTATCCCTATCACTGACAATGGTCTTAGGTAGACCATGCAATCTAAAGACCTCTCTGAAAAATAACTCCGCTACCTGAGAGGTTGTCCAATCAACTGTAATAGCATAAAAATGGGCATATTTAGTCCACCTGTCAACCACAACAAAAATACTATCCTTACCTTGTACTCTCAGTAGACCTATGATGAAATCCATGGACACACTTTCCCATTTCTGCTCAGGAATAGGTAATAGTTAACAATCCAACAGGATACATATGCTCAGACTTGTTCTGCTGACAAGTCAAACACTCCCTGATATTGTTAAGGACGTCATCCTTAAGGCCCTTCCAAGAGAACCTCTCTCTAATCTGCATGTAGGTCTTAAAATAACCTGTATGATCTGCTAAAGGTGTATCATGAACAGCCTTCATAATCTTGTCCTTAAGTTTGGATTCAGGTACTAAATAAATCATGTTTTTATAGTAGATTGCATTATCAATAACTCTATACCTGTCATCTTTAATCTGCCCATCCATAAGCTCACAAGCAAAAGTCTATTTGGAATACTCAACTAAAAGCTGAGACTTCCAATCGGCTGAAATATCAGATATGGAACAACATGTAGCAGTAGGTGGTCTCCTAGAAAGTGCATCAGCCACTACGTTCTTCTTGCCTTTGACATACTCAATGTCAAAATCATAAGCATGTATGTTACTAACTCACTTTTGTTGTCGCTCATTCAACTCCTTCTGCTCCAAGAAATAACGCAAGCTGTTATGATCTGTCCTCACTACAAACCTCCCACCCACCAAGCATTGTCTAAATTTTGCCAATGCATGCATGATGGCCAGCATCTCCTTGTCGTAGGTGGAATACCATCTCTCATTCTCCCTCAGCTTCCTGCTCTCATATGCAATAGGGTGTCTATCCTACATGAGCACTGCACCAATACCCTCACCTGAAGCATCACATTCCAGCACAAATGGCTAAGAGAAATCTGGAAGTGCTAACACTGGACAAGTAAATTGTCAAATATCTCCTCTGCCTCATCTGACCACCAAAATGTTCCCTTCCAAGTAAGGTCTGTGAGTGGAGCTGCAAGCTGAGAAAACCCCTTAACAAACCTCCTGTAGTAAGAACAAAGCCCAAGGAATCCTCTCAAATCAGAAACATTTCTTGGTGGTGGCCAATCCCGAATTTCTTGTATCTTTTCCGGATGTACATTGACCTCGTTAGCCCCTATCACATGCCCAAGATATAGGATCTCTGCCAAACCAAACCTATAATGACCCCACTCCTGATATAGGATTTATTAATAATAAATAATAAAATAGAATTAAATATAAATAAAAAGATAAACAATAATAATATTATAATATAAATAATAATATGGTATTAAAATTAATATAATATTAATATTGAAATTATAATAATATAATATATAGTACATTATTAGTATAATACTATATTATTATATAATAATATATTGTTAATGTAATAATAACTAAGAATATGGATAATAATAATATATTATTAACAATATATAAATATCATAATTAAGTATAGTTAATTATTAATAATAATAAAATAATATTAGTATAGATCAAATATATATTAATATAAATTCTTATAATGTTAATCAAACAAATTATATTTATTAATATAAAGGCAATTGCAAATACCGGCACTTAAAGTGAAGGTAAATAGTCGCATAAGTCGGAGTAGGTTGCTTACGGTTGATATTAATGATTTATCAATCCTAATTGAGAATATAGACCAGACATATGTAATGAGAATAAAACTAATATTAGTTATGCTAACTATCGTGGAGTATAGTAAGCAGCGATTATTAACCATATATATAATTATATGATATCGTCGGTCAAACCATGTGATAGGATTTTATATGAAACCAAGAATAGATGCAGAAACGTTGAATTTTGGGACTGGAAAACGAAGAAAACTTTATTTGGTTTACTGGTCACGCCGGTTGTCCTTTATGGTTGCGAAGTTTGGGGAGGCAGCATGACAAAATGCGGTTGGAAATAGGTGGAGAGAATTCAGAAACACTTAATCACTAGCAGTCTTAAAGTCAAGACCTCGATCCCATATGAAATTATTTTGGCTAAAGCAAGTAGTTTCTCGTTGGAGGCGGCAGCGATAACTCGGTTAATAAGTTATCTAAGGAAACTTGGCAACATGGATAACCATCGATGGCCCAAAATTGCGCTGAAAGAGGACTTGGTCCGCAGGAAGAAAACATGGATGAAACGGAATATAAAGTGGTTGAGTAAGTGGAACATCAAGTTACAAGAATGCCCTAATACCAATGCAGAAATAAAAAAAGTTCGTCATAGAAAAATTTCGGACTGTCATGTGGACTAATAACATGGGTAGGAAAAAGGCTCATTACATCAAAGTGTTCAACCCAACTTAGGAACATGGTGATAAGGGATATCTAGGGGCAGCTATTGAAGGAAAAGCTAGATTGTTAGTGGCTCAGTTGAGGATGGGTTCTCACCGCCTCAGGTGCGAGACGGGTAGATGGAAAAGACCCAAAGAGGAATGGGAAGAGAGGATTCGCAGGTTTTGTGTGTCGGGTGCGATTGAGACTAAATGGCATTTTATTATGGAGTGCACCGCGTATGATGACATCCGGGCTCAGTACGAAATCAATTCGAGGGAAAACAACATGCACAGCTTATTCGAGAAGGATAAGAACAACCAGACTGCTAGTTTGATTGTCAAGATTCACAACAGGAGGTCCGACTTGGAAAAAAAATCTTGAGTTAGCATTCGACTATGATACGGTGGTCCCTTAGGCTGTTTGGTCTCGTGGACGTCAGTAAAATCATTCATTCATTCAAGAAGTTAGTGATTAATATTAGATAATAACATGTTCATTCGTCTTGTAGATCGTTACGCTAAAGGCTGAATACTATTATAATATAAATTACTTAACAAAACCAATCAAGAAGGAATGTGCCCATTTGGGTGTCATCCATTCAGTTTCGTGACTAGGCAATATATACTCATTCATATTGAATCAAGAGGGGAGCAGACTATTAACATCCAATCAGAGATAAGGAAATATCCAGCCAGCAGCAATATATGATACAGTCAGAAAATTATATTATTAAAGAACAAAGTCAATACGGTCAAAGAAACTAGTCACAGCTTGCAAGAGGTGCCACATAACTCAGCAAAGGAAAAGCAATTAAAAACCCGATACAACCAAAAGCAAAGCCTGGTATTAGTTTATATTGACTGAAAAGACAAACTGATCATATAGGACAAAATTTTGTCTTATTCAAATAAGCTAGTAGAATAAGACAAACTTAAATTGTCTTATTCAGAGTGGTAAAGCTGCGATCAATAAGTCTAGAGAATTCACGGAATAGCATAATTTATATGTTAAGTAATAGTTAATAAATGACGGGTCTTATGTGAGTAAAAGAAGATAAATAAGTTATCTACACTGAAAGAAAGTAATATACAAAGAAGATTATTTTGGTAGTATCTGAGAAGTCTATAAGAAGATTATAAAGAAGCAATTGAGATCTCTTTGGAACAGATTTGTGATTAAGTTTGATAAATTGAAGGAGATTGATGTGCAAATTTTTAAGAGGATATAGTAATCAGATTTTGTCACTATCGTGATCATCATTATAGCAGAAATTATTGGTGACGGTACAATCTCAGAAGGGGACATTACAAAAGCGCATTTGGATTCCTTAGCAAATAAAGACTGCTCCTCCATAATGCTCAGTACCTCATCCAAATGTTGTAGGTGCTCCTCCCATGTTTTACTGTATATCAAGATATCATCAAAGAACACCAAAACAAACTTACGCAACTGCTTATTAAAGATGCATACACATGACTGAAATGTAGCAGGTGCATTGGTGAGACCGAAGGGCATCACCAAGAACTCATAGTGTCCGTAGTGGCATCTAAATGTCGTCTTATGCACGTCCTTCACACAAACACAGATCCCGATCGAAGATCTCCCATCCAACTCATCTAGCAACTCATCAATGCGTGGAATCCGATACTTGTTCTTAATGGTCCTCTTATTCAAAGCACGGTAATCAATACACATACGTAGAGTACCATCCTTCTTCTTAACCAGGACAACTGAAGAAGCAAATGTACTAGAGTTGGGTCTAATATGTCCCGTGGCAAGTAACTCCTTAATTGTTTTCTCAATCTCCTCCTTGAAATGTCTCGAATGGTAATAAGTAGTGACAAAAGGTTTCACGCCCTCCTCTGACTCTATCACATGCTCAAATCAATGATCAGGTGGTATGCCTAGAGGAATCTCTCGAAACACCCCCTTGTGGTTATCAAGCACAGATTGTATGTCTATATAATGTTGTTGCCCCTCATCTGAAGTGGATTTGGTAGGTATAAAATACTGAGTTGCCCACTCAATATCATCATGTCTCATAAAAGCCTCCATCCAATGAGCTGAAACAAAACTAAGACCACCTTCTAACATAGCCTTCAAAACTACCTGTTGGTCATCCCTCATAAATTCCAACTGTTTCAGATTATGATCAATCGTGTACCTGTCAATAGTCTGATCCACTGCATACCCAAGATTGCATCCAATCCATCTAACTCAATGACATAAAAATCAGCCACCAATGTGTAATCAACCAACTGGATCCTAAGTTGTGGAATCTCCCCTGGACAATTCAAAAGATCACCACCTGCGACCTTAACATCAAATTAAGGTACCTCCTCCACCTGCAATCTTCTCTTGGCTACTGTGTGTGTACTAATAAAGTTATGTGTGGCTCTTGTATCCAAAAGACAAACAATTCGCTGCCCTCTAACAAACTCCCTTCAAGCGGAAAGGATGACATGCAGGTACTCCTGAAAGTGAAGCAATAGTGACGGGGGGCTGATCGGGTGCATGTTTTCCACTTTTTTCCACCATGGGCTTCTCATTACTTTCCTCATTATCGCTGCCTTCAGACCTGCTGTCCTCATTCTGCTCACCTTCCCCATCTGAAACAACCTCAATATAGTGAACCTTGCCTTTTCCAAGGCACCTGTGATCAGGGGTCCAAGGTTCCCTGCATGTGAAGCATAGTTTTTTCCTTCTTAACTCATTTCGGGTCTCTATATCCATCCTAGAAGGTGTATTTTTATTTTTATTATTTAATTTCAGATTTGGTTTTGACCCTTTAAAAGGCTGTTTAGGTGGCTGCAATATAGAGGATGTGGTATCTAAATCATGAGCCATCTTGATGGCCTCTTGTAGTGTGCTTGGCTTAAGCACTTTCACAAATCCCTTAAACTTTTCATTCAACCCCTCAACAAGTAACATAACTTTCCTTTTTCTGACATATCAGGAACCATAATGAAAATCCTTTGACATTCATCAATGTAGGGATCTAATGAACCACTTTGTTTCAACTGAGCCAATTCCCTATAAAAAACTTCTATGTCCTTCCTATCAAAGCGAGCGATCAATTTATTACTGAAATCCTCATACGAATTGATCAACCCATGTTCCTGTGTCACTAGACCATGATGCCACCAATCATATGGTGGCCCTTCTAAATGCATTGTGGCAATTTAATAGCTTAAGTTTCCTCCATGGGTTTAAGAGTCAAAAATGTATCCAACTTGTGTATCCAAGCACGGGCTGATGTCTTACTGCTGCCATCAAAAGTAGGAAGGGTCAAATTGTTCATAGCATGTTTCAAATCCTTGTTTTGAGTTTTGGGACTTCTTTCTTGCCTCGTCCTCGTGATTTCTCTTCGCTGCCCCATGTATTGTATGAAGCTTAAATCCTCTTTAACATGATTCGGAAGTAGATCCACTCATCATGCATAGTTACAATGCTATCAGGAATAGCTACTGCTGCTTCAGCATTATCCACTTCCTCCTCACCATTATTTTCAGCAAAAATAGGCATCAATGGCCTATCAGGTGTACATGTAGGTGCTCTTACACCACGAGGGGAACCAGTTGTACTACCACCTTCATTGTGATGGCTTTGAGGCCTCCTTGTTCATGTATTCAGTTGTTGTATAGCTTCTGTAAGTTGCTACAATACATTAGCCAACTGCTCTTGACCTGTTTGAATACCCTTTAAGGTATCTCTTACTTCCCTAGCTTCACCCTGTCCTGGACTATTATCTCTTTTGTCTCCCATCTCTACAACTTGATCTGAACTAGAAGAGACCCCAATAAGTCCTGAAGTTGTTTTACCTTCCGGCAAAGTTGGCTGTCCAAACTTTACGTGGTTCTCTCTGATAATATTGCATTAACAATCTGAAGTGAATTCACAGGCTCGTAGACTCGATGCTCTGATACCACTGTAATATTCCTAAAGGTTTTAGGCCTTAAATTTCCTTAGCAGCTAAAAGGTTTCTTTTTTTACCAATTGCCTGCTCTGCTGTAATAAAATGTAATTCCCGAATATCTAAATGTTCAATGATGCTGAAAGAATTGATTCACAATTCAACATAGAATCTGCAGTTCTGTCGAATTGCAAGAAACAACTTGGAAATTCCCAAACACAAACATTGCATTCATATTCAGATAAACACAAACTAATTGCATTCAATATCCATATGGAAAGGACTTATGGAACAGAAATCGTTTCATACAAAAGTTCTAGGCCTTAAATTTCCTTAGCAGCTAACAGGTTTCTTTTTTTACCAATTGCCTGCTCTGTTGTAATAAAATGTAATTCCCGAATATCTAAATGTTCAAAGATGCTGAAAGAATTGATTCACAATTCAACATAGAATCTGCAGTTCTGTCGAATTGCAAGAAACAACTTGGAAATTCCCAAACATAAACATTGCATTCATATTCAGATAAACACAAACTAATTGCATTCAATATCCATATGGAAAGGACTTATGGAACAGAAATTGTTTCATACAAAAGTTCTCAGTGCAATTAAATATTCAAAGTGAGACATGCAATATGATTCTCGTACAGAGTTTCTCCACAAAACTGGACCCGGCCTTTGATCCTTCAAATGACTATAATGCAAAATGGAAACAACACGTATAATAGATAATGCGTTGCAAAAATAATGGCACCTGGGCAGTTAGAGGTTGAATCAAGAAAGTGACAGAGGTTGAATCAAGAAAGTGACAGATGTTGAATCAAGAAAGTGACTGGAGCTATCAGGATATTGGATGGCACCTCAAGACTTCTGCAACCCTTTTCTCAACGAAATAGGCCCTTAGCTATATGCAGTGATTTGAAACAGCACCAGTAGAGAAGCTCGCAATATAACAGAATGACCTAACTTCTACAGAAATGTCGCACGGTGCAAACCATTAACTGCTAACCATTATCAGTCCCAATACACGGCAGGTACCAGCATTGGCAATATTGCAGAAATAACTCAACAACCTGTATCTCCAGCTCGCAACCACAATGTTGACTTCCAATGACGGGTATGATACACGACCCACCTACAATGTAATTAAATACACAGCCCAATTTGCAAACTCCCTGAATCGCAAGCCTTGACATGCTAGGATTTCTCGTCTCAGAACACCTGGTATCTATCCAACAACTTCATCGCAGCTTCCAAAACCATTCACGCATAACGGAGAGTTACGATGCAAACTCCCTCTTAGCGATTGAGGTTTCCGTCCAATCTTGGCTCCAAAGGGCTACATCTCTAGAACCAATAACGCAATCACAGAGCGACCACTGCAAAACCAATTTTCAGAGTTCTTCAAAATCATCTTTTTTTTTTACCTCCATGCAAAATGGCCGCAATATACTTCCAAAGAGAACAAGACATGTCTGTTACAAATGGGCGCACAAAGCATTAAAATAATAGTGAAGTGCTCAAATAAAGTCATCAACTCTTTAATATGACTTTATATTAAACTCACCAATTCATAAAATAAAACTTTATAATATAGGCAACTTAATCCAAGGAACATCAAATTAATTAATTTTTACACCAAGTCACCTCAACAAAACCCGTGACTGTTAGGCATCCCTTATAAATTGATAATTAGCCTACCGGGATGGGAGAATAGGCTAACTGAGCTCCTAGAAAGGCTATGGAAGGAAAGGGGACATTACATTCAAATTGAGCCCAACAAGCGAGATTTCATTTTTTAGTATCCCCCCTACATCCTGACTTTGACAGCACACATTGAGTAAGGAAGATGTCATCACCCAACATTCTCACTTGATAGCAGTTTCTTGAGCTCCAAAGTATCTTTCACAATTGAACAAACTTGGGCTTAATGAGAGGCTTGGTGAAGATATTTGTCACCTAATCCTCTGCCTAGCAATACTGGAGATCAATCATCCCCTACTAGATGCATTGTCTAATGAAACATTAATGAATCTCAACATGTTGGTCCTAGCATGAGCCACTGGATTATGAGCTAACTGAATAATTAAGTAGGGATATAAAGATCCCATCCTCTTTTTGGATCCCCTGCATCCCAAGGAAGCAATGAACTAATCAAAGATTTGTTATTTCAAACACTCCTTACGTTCATCCTTCATGTCACTAAACATTCTTGATGAAAATCCCGTAAAAATTAAGTAATAATTTAATAAACATATAACATGACCAAGATGTGATCTCCCTTAGTCTTAATGTACACATTGTGGTCAAATTGAAATTGAGCAAATCCTTCGTTGATGAAAAACTTGTCAAGCTTATCATACCAAGCTATAGGAGCTTTCTTTAGTCAATGCAAGGATTTCTTGAGCCTACAAGCAAATCATGCCTCCCCTTCTCAAACCCAAAGGTTGTTCCCTGTATATCTCCTCAAGGAGAAACACATTACGAAAGCATACTTTACATCCATTTCAATGTATTTCTAGTCCATATGAAGCTGCCACTACCATTCTTCTAATGACATCAGAAATAGAAGGATCCCACGATCTCCAAGCCTTGGAGGAAATACCCTATCATCATACATTTTTACTTTTTGGATCTAAATTCTTCCTTTCCTCATCTAGAAAATGAGCCCAAGCAATGCATCTGAAAATTCGGAAATGAGAGACATGAATTTCTTCTATCACATTTCTCGTAAGGCATAAGATCTCTCAAAAAGCTTAAGTAGGCACACGATTCTAAATATGGTTTGCACTTTGTACATCTTCCCCCATAAATTTATCTAGTAATGCCTTGGCTTGAAGCATACCGATTGCCATTTTGGTCAATGTCATTCTTTCTTTCAGCTACCTCATTCTATTCACACGCACAAGTGACTATACTTTTGCCAAACACTCCCATGCATATAACAAAAATCTTAAACTAAGTACTTACATATTCTTCCCCTCTATCAAATCTGATTCTTCTGGTAAAGTGTCCTAATTTCTTTTTTGGTTATTGCTTTGAATTGCTTGAACTTTTATAAAACTGAAAAATTATCTTTCAAAAGATGTATCCAACACATCTTAGTATGATCATCAATAAATGTAAGAAAGTACCTAGCCCTAGATAGTGAAGGTTGATTCATGTAGAATAGATCAAAATGAATTGGATCGAGTAGCCTAGGAGCTATCCAAGTCTTTCCTTTGGGAAATATCTCTATGTTGTTTCCCCAAAACACATCCTTCACATACTCCTTTGCATGCCTTTATTAATGGCAGCCTCTCTATCTTTTAGGCCATCGCATTAGATGCATACTTTAAGAACTGAGATGCCCTAGCCACTCATGCCATAGCTTTCTATCTTCATTTGCTCTTGAAAGTTGTGCAAAAGGTCCTTATCACCTCCAAAATATGTGAAATAATATGACTTATTCTTCTTGTCCAAGTATTTGCTTGCTTATCCTTCTTGTCCAAGACTTATAAGCATAGTTTGCTATCTTCATTTGCTCTTGAAAGTTTCAAAATTTTAATGCTTGTTTGTTAATGACAAGCCCGTCTAGGACTTTTTTTTTTAAATCTCAAAATAGTGTGCGCCATGAAGGCCCGTGCGCTCCCAAACCCCGTGAGGGGTACTACTCCTTGACACTCCTAGGGACACTGCCCCTAGACCCCTGCGAGGGGTGTTACCCGTCATTCTTGTTTTGGTGTTGCCCACAAACCCCCATCAAACTATAAGTCTAAGCAAAGTAATAGGCCAATGATGAATCATGATCATAAAAATTCTACAAGATGCATATCTCTTGTTGCAAATCTTTGCATCTTAACAATCGAAGCCACAATCAAGGATTATCTTGTTTCATACATTGGACAATTTGTATAGTATACAAGGACCGCCATAGGCAAAGTTGGCATGCTAAAGTTTGTTGTGACCTTTTCACATCATCGCCCCATTGCAAATGGGGACCCCCTCTTCTTGCTTGCTAGTTCTAAGGTTTTGGCAGTAAGTAAGGGTGTTGTCTCGGAACTTAAAAGATTGAGTGGTAAAATCTTCAAGTCATCAAAGTCACAAATGCGGAAAAGTGTTAAAGGGTTTAAGATGACTAAGGTCAACTTGCGAAGGTTAGAGAGAAAATTTCTAAGTGTTGGAACATTTTAGCTAGTCAATTGGTCTAAAAGATGTTAGAATGACTTGTGAATGACAAAATCATGCAAAAGAGGTCAAAAGCCCTATGGAAATCGGTTTTCCACTTTTAAATTGTGCAAAATCCTTATGAAAATTAATTTTCATAAAGTACTTGTGAGAATAAAATTTCCACTCCAAAAATGGGCAAAATCCGGATGGAAGGTGAAATTCCCCTTCAAAAATGCATAGTCCCTATAGGAGTTGAATTTCCACTCCTGGGTATTAAAACCAAGTCAAAAGGCTAAAAGTCCCTATGCAAGTCGTTTTTCCACTAGCTTTATACTCTGAAATTTTTTGAAAATGGTTGGAGTGGAAAGTCCTTGTGGACAAGGAATTTCCCCTTTGTCCCTATGAAGGTGGTTTTTCCACTAGTTTGATACTCCGAATATTTTTTGGGATTGAAATGAGGAAAGTCCCTGTGGATGAGAAATTTCCACTCGACCATGTCCTTACGGAATTTCCACCATGTCCCTGTAAAGCCTAAGTTTCCACTTGAGGAATAAAGAACCCCAGTTGTCCTTATAGGATTTCCACTTGTCCCTTAGGGGGTCGTTTTTCCCTTGGAGATTATAATGAGCAAGTGTCCTTGGAGGGGTCGATTTTCCCCGTTATGTGCAAATGGATAAATGATTTCTCATGTCCCTATATGGATTGATTTTCCCTTTTTGGGAATTAATGGAGTGGAATTAAGCAAAGTCAAGGGATCTCTTGTGTCCCTATATGAATCAAATTTCCCTTTAAGGGATGGATGAATACATGAATGGAGATTTCAAAGGGAATTTGAGTGTCCTTGTCAAGATCAAATCTCCACTGGAAAGAGCAATTGAGATACAAGCAAATTAAGTGTCCTTGTGAACTTCGAATCTCCACCAAGGGGGTTTAAACAAGTTAAGGAATGGATAGTGGGTGTCCTTAAAGGGATCGAATTTCCCTTTAAGAATATAATGAGGACTTGAAAATAAATTCAGAATGCAAGGTTGAACTTAATATTGATTTGTCCTCGTGATTTTAAGACTTGGACAAGTTTAATAAAACCATTCCTATATGCATCGAATTTCCCTTAATGGCTAAGAAATGAAATTAAATAAAATCCAAGGGAAATTAAAGGAAATTCACATTGCACGAGTTTCAAGATTTTAAGAGGTAAAAACCATTTATCCCACATTGGCTGTGGGGATGCAATGCAAAACCAAAACTCCTTTAAAAAACCTTCGAACAGCAATAATTGAATACAATGCAAAGAATTGACTAAGTCTGAGTGTCAAGGGTGGTGGCAAGGAGGCAAGCTGAGCAAGAATAGAATATCGGCAACGAGAAAGGGAGCATCAGCAAGAAGTACAATCTGAGGCCAGAAAAGGATGATATTGACAAGAAAAAATCAGAAAATAATAAAATCGCAGAGCAAGCGAATTGGATCAAGGAATGAGGATCAGACCTTCATGTGGCATACTTTGAAGACAAAATCAGAGTCATTGAACTAAAGTCTCAGATATTTTACCCCAAGTTCAAAGGTTTGAAACCTATAAGGACACGATTTCAAGAAATAATCGGATGTTGGGCAAGTAAAAGGAATTATAAAAAATGCAGGTGTGATCTGAATTTGATACAAAAGTAAAGTCCAAGAACTGGGAGGCTTACCAATCCATGGAGTCTCAGACTTAGGTCTGAAAATTTTCCCAAGGGACTACGATTTTCAGAGACAAAATCATAAAAATTCTCAAAGCTTGCTTCTGATCCGAATCCAGACTAAGGCATAAAGGACTAGCATTTTCTTGCAAAAAACCAATCGATTTGAGAACTTGCCCAGGTAAGTGCAATTTGGATTTTTTCCTTGGGAAACCAGACATATGATTTATGGTAAAAGGTTTGTTTTTAAGGTCTACATTTTCAAATACCTTCCATAATACATGCTTTTTCAAATCCATGGCCTGAGTTTCTAAGTTCAAGTGGTCTGTGTCAAGTGTCTTTAGAATTATCTTCAGAAATCATTGTAAAAACCAGTCAAATTTTAAGGCATAACCTTCATTATCAGACCATAGAGTAGACATTTAGATTACATTTTGCATGACCTGTGGGTTGGTTTTCTCAGATTTTGAGACATGTCTTCGGACATGTCTGCAGACCTGATTTTTTTTAGACTTGTCCTCATAATTTCAAGCTCTTGTATTCGGTTCTAGACTTTGTTTGCAACCTTCAACGCTGGATTTTCTAAGTTAGAGAGCTCCAGATTATGGGTAAAATTAGGGGATTAAGGGTCTGAAGTCGGTTTCTTATTTTAATTTCCTTACACAATGCTAACTTCTAGCTTCCAACAAGATCGTGGCTAAGAACAAAGGAGCAGCAGCAAGGAAGGTACAGATGAAAAGGCTGATGGAAGGTCACTATCCTGAATCCCAGATGTCTTCCAAGTGGAAGAAAGTCAGTGACACCAACCTTAAACACTTGAGCATAAGAAAGATGAAGCGGAAAATGTTTGGAACTAAGAATCAATTACTTTCTCCAATGGTAGTTAACATTATGAAGAGTGGCATTTATCATGCAGCTGGATTCCCACCAGTTATCCAGTGCAATGAGCTTATGGTGGAGCGTGTAAAGCATTACAATCCACAATCCAACATAGTTAATTCTTAAGGAATAGTGCTTGCATTCCTAGGAGAGGAGGCAGTGAGGGAGACCTTTGGGATTCCCTGTCATCCAAGGATGCAAGGACAAAAGAGGAGGCACAATCAATGTTTGAGAGGAGACCTAAAGCTTGTATAGACATCATCAATAAGGGTTAGATCAGTGAGCCAAGGAGACACCATTCCAAGTTGCCTAAGAAATTCATTAGTACAGATTTCAAGGAGTATAGTGATATGATCTTCATGCTAAACAAAGGCATGGGAGCACCTCAAGTTGCCATGTTTGAGAGTTGGATGTTTCATTTCATAGAGGAAATCTCATCAGGAACCATAATGAATCTAATGATCAATTGGGCTAAGATAATAAGTGACGACCTGGACATCCAATTAAGGAACTTGGAGAGAACAAGGACCTTTTACATGAGTTCTTATATGATTTACATGTTGGTAGGGGTGATACCAAGTATACCAAGAGAATTACATAATGGTATCTAATCCAAGTTCATCAAATTGGCTACCAAAAGAAAGAATAAAGACAAGAATCTTCTAGAGGATGAGGTGTTTGATGACTAGACATCTTCCTTTCTTCTCATTGGTTCTCCTACCTTCTAATTTTCTCATTAGCCCATTAGGTGGTGCTTCATTATCATTAGTTATGCATTTAATATCTATAGCAACCCTAATTAGGGTTTTCTGTGAGTTAATCTGGGTCATTGATTTCAAATCAATCCTGGCGGTTCATTGTATTTGGGGCTCCTATATAAACCCCACTCCTCTCATTTGTAAAGGGAGAGACTCATTGAAATTGTTGTCATTATGCTATCAAAGTAATTGTTAATTCATTGTTGGTCTTAATGGTGGATTATTTGTGTTGCTTTGGAGTATTGCATGGTTTCTACATTTCCTAACTTAGATTAGGATTTTATTTCATGTTGAGTAAAAGTAGTGTTTAGCTGGATGAAAGTAATTGTGAATGCATCTTTGTTGAACTCGCTTAGACCAAACCACTAGCAGCTTGTTGATTGTAAGTTCGCCTTGCGTGGTCAACTAGCATATTAATGAGTTTTACTTCGATTATTGATTGCACATTGATATGCATCCATTGATGGTGTTAATGGAATGGTAATAGTTTGAACATCTTATATTTGCCTTAGGAGAATGCACTAGCTTGGTTGATGTCAATGGCTAAACTGAGTCTAGTAGAGTCGCAAAGACATTCACAATTTCTTGCATTCCAAAAGTAGAGAAGCTTTCTAAACCCTTTCCCTTTGCAGTTTGTCTGGTTGGAAGTAGTTGAAGTAGTTCATATCCATCGAATGAATAGCGTAAGTCCCTTTGTGATACCAACATATCACATCATTATACCTGAGTGAAAGTCCACAACTAGAAGGAACCTTGGGGTTGTCTCATTTGATCACACAATCCATATACATTGTTTAGCATATAAGCTTCCTTATTCAAGAGAGAGTTAGAGAGTTGGTGTTTCATTTGGAATACTGGGTATTCGATTCTGCATGTCATAGTAGCATAAAACTCACATCAACACAGTCCTTGTATTGTTGAATGCAAGTTAAGTCATAGTTGGCAAGACATGTTATTTTCATATTGCAAAATGTATCAATAATGCCTTGCAAAGACTACTCATAGAAGAATCTGATCCATTAGTACCCTAGCTAAGGTCAAAATAGATCATAACCATTAATCCTTTTACTTAATCATTCCTCTTTGTTAATGAGCTTGTCAACAAAACATACAATATTGAAGGCTTTAAGAAAAACTTAATAATAAATTCCTCACTTGAATATACACACCAATCATTGAGACACAAGCAAATATCATGGCTACACCATCATCCACGACCTATCTTAGATGCCAATGTGTGACTTGTCATGATGTTGAGATGAGTAATGTGTAATGTCCCTTTTCATAAAGTGATTCGGTGGGACTTAGCCTATTTAATTCCCATAGGCCAAAGCCGGAAAAAGGGAATTCATTAATTTAATTATTCAATACTATATGTCAAAGATAATTGTAAGTGTAATATTATTTAATTTAACAAGTTGTGTAAGTGACTTTACTAGTTATTCATGAAAGAATTTAATAAACTCACTTTATTTCCTTGAGCTAACGTTAAATATTAAAAAATGCGGAAAATTTGTAATATGTTCTAGAAGCTTCCCTGAAATGTTATAAAAGAGTAGTCAAAATCTCATTTTAGGTATGCTTGGATTATTTTATCTTGTTGATTTTGGAGAACTTCTTGGAGCTTGAAACCCTAGGACAAAAATTATTTGACTCTATGAGTAATTGGATGCGGTAGTGCAACAATTCTACCCTAGCCTATTAGTTGAAGGAATTGCACAGATTTATCACAATGAATTCAATAGTTTGGTTTATCAAAATTGTGAAGTCTCTTGCAAAAACCCCATTTGCAGAGTCGAGGGATTATTGATATCTTGCAAAAACTTAAGCTAGACGGCTTGACTAAGAAATGCATCAGCCTAAAATGGTGATTGTTCATGAATTGATTGAGTGTTTCTTTCCTAAGAGCTCCTAGCCGCATTTGCTAAGTAAGACTAGGCGTGATGGAATTATTGGTCGCCATTGTTGAATGGGCATGGAATATTGATTGAGGGAGCTCGTTTCGGGACATAAATATGCATCATGGTCGCATAGAGGAAGAAACTCCTCCCTTTCTATTGTGCATACATCAATCCTAGCCGCGTGAGCAAGAACCCTTTTTGGACGCATGAGCAAAAGCCTTTCTTGGCTGCTTGATCATCCTATTCTCATAACATGGCTTACTAACACCACTCCGACTCTGAGGAGGATGCCCTTGTTTCTGGGAACACTAAGCTTCAGTTATTTAATGATCCTATTGTTGTCGGGATATTTGAATGTACCGGTTATTATATTAATAAAGTATTATGTTAGTCTCGGTTGTTAGTGACCGAGAGGTTAGATAGTTACGTCACGACGTTTCGGTCGTGGCCCTTCGGGTACTTT